>VZSC01000049.1:83831-136053 GCA_013398225.1 Steatornis caripensis | reverse complement strand
TTCAGTCCCACTGCCCACGTCGCCAACAAAGATGTTAAACAACGCTGGTTCCAANGTCAAGGTCCCTCTGCATGGCTTCCCTTGCCTAGAACGTGTCAACTGCTCGGTACAGCTTGGTATCATCAGCAAATTTGCTGAGGGTGTGTTCAGTCCCACTGCCCACGTCGCCAACAAAGATGTTAAACAACGCTGGTTCCAATACCGACCCCTGAGGAACACCACTCATCACTAGTTTACACTTGGACATGTACACCATACACACACATGTGTATATTTACCATTTCACACTTAGGTTATTAGAGTGCTGGTATTCATCACCAGGGTTCTGTTTAATTGCATTTCAGTTCTGTGTGCATTATTTACACTGTGAAGCATTTATTTGAAGTCTTTAATAATTTGTAATGTGTGAATTAAATATATCATTATGCTTTTTCTGAATTCAGATTAATTTTTTTCACAGTACAGTTAATCAATTTGTTTCAGTAAGTTCAATAAAAGTAATATATTCTGTGAAATATTCAGGTAATAGTTTAAAAGGTTTGAAAGATAAATGTTGAACTAGCTAAATACACAACATTGCCTAACTTTTTCTTTAGTGCCTGGTCAGCCGTTGAACTTCAAAGCGGAACCTGAGTCTGAAACCAGCATATTACTTTCCTGGACACCTCCACGCTCTGATACCATTTCCAGCTATGAACTGGTTTACAAAGATGGGGAGCATGGGGAGGAGGTAAGTGAAAAGACTATGTATCTTTTAAATACTCTTTAATGAGTCAGACATAAAATGCTGCAATGTTTTAGAATTGATAGATTAGTAACTTTCTTTAGTACAAATGCCGTGCTGTTTAACAATTTGTTAAACTCAGCAGTCAGCCTAATGACAGACTGAGAGTGTTTAAACAGCAGAAAATGCTGTCAATGGTTACCAGGCAGTGGAACTTCACTGTTCTTCGCAATGAGTCATCCGCAAAAGTTGCATCCAGTTCCAGATATTGATCATTTGTCTCCAAGCCTGTTCCTCTGCAAGGACTTGTAAGCAGAAGTGTTTTAAGGCATGTTAGGGACTCATTAAGATTTTTTGTACTTACACTTGGACTTTGAAGCCTATTTTCAGCCTTAAAGAATTTTTGTTTCTCTTTGCCAGCATGTAAGAGAGTTCTTAAGCTCTCTAATCTTTCAGTAATATTTGAGAAGAAAAGATGTTTTTCCCCAAGGGTATAAACCTGATACGGGCTTTTTCTGTACCATTATTTCTTAAAGAATTTTCAGTTTCAGGGCCTCTGTGGTGTTAGTACTGTAGTCCTTAGTACTGTTCTTCTGATACAGAAACGTGATACTGCTAGATGTCCCAGACGAAAGAAACTGACAGTCTCAGAAGGCAGCAGGAGACTGTCAGCCTCATTGATTTCTCCTGCATCACTAACTCATTGCTGACGCTTCAACTGAGCTTATGTTTATGGCGGCTTCACACATACACTGTGAATACATAAGCTTATTTTGTAGAAGAGGGACAGATCTGTATTTCACCGTCAAATAGGATGCAGCGCCCTGCTTAATAAGTTACCCTTTGGAAGAATTTGCTTCTTAATAACTTGAACACGAATTTAACTATGAGGTTGAACCAAAGATTACATTATAAAACCCAGTAGTTCACTGTCATAAGAGGTAGTTCTAGGTAAGGCTTTGTTCACGTGGTGTTGTCTAAAAAGCCTTTTGTACTTTTCTACACAGGTGATACTTCCTCAAACAATCAAGCAATACTTCTGACTCTTGGGCTTCACCCCCTGAGCTGTTGACTTTAAAAAATATTGTTCCTTAATATGTGTTTGTCACAAGTAATGTATTAATTGTTGTTTTGGTTTAATTTGATTTTGTTCTCATTTGTTTTCTTGAATTTAAATTGTTGTCAATGAGGTTCTCATCAGGGTATGAAAGCATTTCTTCTACAGGCAACATGTGGAATTCAGTCTCTGAATATTAATCAAGACATCCTCTTATTACCTACCTTTAGCAACGAGTTTCCACTGAACCTGCTACATCTTATCGCCTGCAAGGCTTACGGCCAAACAGCTTGTACTTGTTCCGTCTAGCTGCTCGTTCTCCACAAGGCCTGGGTGCTTCAACAGCAGAAATCTCAGCAAGAACCATGCAGTCAAGTAGGTGTCTTTCCTTGCTAACTTTATTCCCTTGTCTTGTATTTCTCTAACAGTAGTCCAAAGAGGAGGCAGCAGAGAACAAGGCAAAATGATAAAAATACAGTATTCGTGGTGCTTAATACAGAAAAAAAAAATGCTTAAAATGTGTATTTTTGTAGGTGTGTCGTGGTCAACTCAGTATATGGGTGGCTTTCACATAGTTTTAGAAAAAGCCTCTTTAAAACTGTGTAAGGAGACAATATTGTGATGTCATAACAATATTTTATTTTATGTTATAGTGGGATAAAATGTTTTATCATGCAATAGATGCACATTAATAACAGTCCTCCACCCATAAAATTCCACCTGCCCAGTCTGCAGATTTCCTAAATACTATATTGTTCCTGCGGCATCTCCCCGAAGTACAAAAAATTTGTTGAGTGAATCAGGTTGAATATTTCAGACTATACTAAAAATTTGCTCATAACTGTTCTTCTGTAGTAGCTAATCATTCTGATTTATTAGATTTTTAAAATCTAAACTTTTAATGATGTTCCGTCATTTTTTTACACCAGTAGAAAGATTTTTTTTCTCACAGGGTGCTTACGGAAACGGTGTCATGAAACTCATCACATTTGCCTACCAATGAGATGCAAAAATTTGTCAGAGATTTATCTATGTTTTAAAATATTTAAATTAAGACCTCATTAACGCAATCAGATATTCAAGAATGATGTCCAGACGTGCTACTCTTGCCTGTTAATTTATGCTTTCCTGACAATTTGCATTACACTGTGTAATTTTAAAACTTAGTGCAATTCAATTTGTATTTTTTAAATTAAATGGCCTTTTCATAATGTAATTTTATTCAAAACAGAAAATTCAGATTCTCTGTTGACATGAGGCTTTTACTTTACAGTCATGATAGATGTGATTACACCATCATTCTTTGTTAGTGTTATATATTAATAAGTGTGACTGCAGATACAGTACTGCAGACCTTTAGCCAAAGCTAGATGTGCTTCTGAAGCATTTGTGAGGTATTAGACATAAGCATAAAAGACACACATAAGTAACACAAGGATAGTTTTAGAGATAGTGGCAAAGCATCTTTTAATTTTACTAATCCAGAGTCAATAATTTCATTAAGAAAAAGGTATTTATTTATTCTGGGAGCCATTTCAGCTATTTAAAATACTCATTCTCTTATATTGGGTGAAGATTGCTTAGACTGTGTATACAAAATAAACATCCAGGGGCCAGTTTTGCGTGTTCCAAATATAAAGCACATTGCCATTTTTATCTTCTTGAATATAAGAATATGTTATTCTTTTTTCAACCTTATGTCTTCAGATAATAGGAAAATACAGTTGATTCCAGTGGGCAGATGCTGGTCATTTGCTGAAAAGATTGCAAAATCTATTTTGCAAAAATGATGTATTTTAAGAAAAAGTATATGCATTAATAAGACTGATTACACAAGTAGCCTACAGACTATCCTTAGTTACATAAAAGCAATATTTTGCATTTTTGGAGTATAATGGATTAAAAATTAATAAACTGCTGTGAGTTTGTTAGCAATATTCACCAGAACACTGTTGCTTTTCATCTTGGTTACAGAGAAAGATGTTACAGGGATTTACTTCTTTACGTATAAGATCCTTAAATGACACTTTACTTGTATTTTAGTTCCTGCGCAAGTTAATACTAGAAGGGGACCAACATGTTTTGAGTACTTGATTACTGAATTAGCCTAAAAAAAAATACCCAAATGTGATACTTCTCATCTGTCACCCCATCCACCTCCTCTAGTTAGTTCAAATGCTGGTACACTCCCTCCTGTTTTGCCTTCAGAAGAGCAGTGTACCATACTGAGTAAAAAGCCATTGATCCCTGTAGAAGAGCTGTAGGGAACCGAAAGATACATGTGTAAATGCAATAGGTCGCCGTAGGGTCCTAGGCCTTTTCTATTGCTTTAATTTTGTTTGATGTGACTAACATAGGTATCAGAAATCCACGTTTCTTTTTTCCGTTAAGAAATAGGAAGTGAATAATAGACAAAAAAAAAAAAGGCAGCATGAAGATCTTGTACCCAAAATTTATGTTTTCCTAATCAATCTTTTCCTTGTAAGATAGAAAGCAGAAATAGGAAAGGAGTCCACGTCCATTACTTCTACCAGTGAACTGTGAATTTGAACTATGGCTCCCTTGTTGGTGCTCTGAATGATCTCAGTTAGTAAACATAAACTTTGTGAAGTCAAAGTGCATTTAAGCACATAAACGCATACCTAACTTTCAGTATTTGAATTGCCTCACTGAAAGCAGTAGAATGACATACATGCTTAAATGCTCTGGAGTCCGGAAAAGGTAAATATGCTGACAGAATCCTTCGAGTACAAATCAATAAAGGTGAGCACTTTTGCTCTAGAAGATTGTTGCTGGTGACAAGAGACAAAACAAAATCAGAATCTCTTGCTATTCTCACGTGCTGAGCTTGTGAACTCTCTTTGTAAAATGAATACCTGTTTTCTTGACATGTTGTTTGGGGGTAGATTTTATTTTTTTTTCCTATAGAAGTTACCTACATTACTGGTAGGATTTAATTCTTTGCTAGCAAAGGTGTCTCCAAGAGGAGTTAAAAAAAAAAAAGCTTGACAGCTGATCTAGGGTAAGTACAAGTTACAGTCAGAATCAACAAGCCTGTCACTTTTTCCTGGTAGGTAAATCTTTGACTAAGACTTTCCTCGTCTTATGTTGACTGCATGCTCCTAGTATGTTGGCTATGATAAATGTTTCAGTAAATGCTTTCCATTTAAATGGAATTTGCGGTTGACTTGTGCCAGGCAGACTCAGTTATAAAAAAAACAACAACAAAAAAACTTGATTTATGAGAGTGGAGAGGCTACAAAAGTGGCAATTTATGGAGCAATTTCTAGCAATTATTGCAAGTTTTTAGGTGTTCTATGAAAATAATTTTTTTCTCAAAGAAAGTAAACCCTCTTGAAGGGGATATGTCCAAATTTGTAAGTGAAAATGTATCATGTCCTTTGAAATATTATAGCTTGCACTAATTGCAATGATTATAAAGATAGATCAGTAGTCATAGAAGTGTCAAGTTTTTGTTTTATTTCAAGAAGAATTTTCATTACAGGTAGGTAATATTACTTTGAGGTTTCATTTTCATGTATTTCCCCTACATCCTTTTTCACCATTTAGTTCGTCTCTTCCATTTTCAGTTTCCTCATGTTGATAAGCCAAGGTACATATGATTATCTGATGTTTTGGTTTTTACTTTTCTTTTTTTTTGGGTTTATTTTTTATTTTAATTTGGATGTCTTTTATTTATTTTTTTTTCTTTTGTTCATTTTTTTCAATCACTCCTATCCTTTCACTCAAATCCTCCTTTAACCCACTACTGAAATTAGAGCCATCAGCTCCTCCTCAAGACATTAGTTGCACAAGCCCCAGCTCCACTAGCATTTTGGTAAGTTGGAAACCTCCACCGGTGGAAAAACAGAACGGCGTTATCACACAATACTCCATCAAGTACATTGGGATTGATGGAGAAGATGTCAAGCCCCATGAAATTTTGGGAATTTCCTCGGACAGTACCCAGTACCTTTTGGAACAGCTGGAAAAATGGACTGAGTACCGGATCTCTGTGACTGCCCACACTGATGTTGGACCTGGCCCAGAGAGCTTAGCAGTATTGATTCGGACAGATGAAGATGGTATGTTGCCTCCACTACATCAGTTTGCACCTCTATGACTCTGTCGATCCGCTGTCTTTTGTATAGCCTAACAGTATTTTTTTCTGCTCCTCTTTTTCCTCAAATCACAGATATTATCACCCTTTGAGTTTTTTAATCAAAGACTTGTCGTTTCTACACCATTTTTATATTTGATTTTTTTTTTAACAGAAAGTGCCTTTTTGTAAGTGACGTGTATCTCCTGCCCCTTTGAGCCCATACATACCCTTCTTGCTCCTCTTTTAACATAAAAGTAACTCTCAGGGGAAAATCTTTCTGCCTTTCCTTGATTTTACAGTCATTGTTATTTTTAAACACTTATGTCTATGAACTTTTTTTCAGGTTTTTTTGGTTTTGTTTTTTTTAAACTGCTTTCTTGTTCCATGTTGTCTTTTTTGATTTGGGGGTTTTTTTTGGGTTGTTGGGGTTTTTTTTTGAGTTTCATTTTTAATCTTGGAAAACTGATGCTCCACACATTTTGTTTTCTTCCATGCTTGAAAGTGACAGAAGACAATCCTATTGTCAGCCTCATTTTTATACTACTGGGGGAAAAAAAAAAAAAGAAACAAAGAACTTGGCAAACAAAAATAAGGGAAGTTTTTTTGAAATCTTTTGTGTTTTTATTATTCGTAGTAGTAATATTATTTCAATGATTAAAATACCTCTTTGTGCTATAATGCTTTGAATCTCAAAGCATCTTCCTTGGCTTTTGTACATTTTTACATGTTTTTCTATTTCTCTAATACTCTTTTTTCTTCCATTTTTTGCATCAGTCATGTTTTTTGATCTTTTCACTGAAAGGTAGAGCAGATTGGATGAGCATTTTCATTTGTTGAACAATTTGTATTCTTCAAAGAAAACATAGTGAGTCTGCCCTTTTTAAAAAACACCAAACGGCATGGGTGGGACAGGTGCCTGTAATTCTCTTCTGTCCAATGATGTTGTTCCAGTTCCTAGTGGTCCTCCTCGCAAAGTCGAGGTAGAGGCTGTCAACTCTACTGCTGTTAAAGTGTCATGGCGCTCACCTGTACCCAATAAGCAGCATGGTCAGATCCGAGGATACCAGGTCCACTATGTGAGGATGGAAAATGGAGAGCCAAAGGGTCAGCCCATGCTGAAGGACATCATGCTGGCTGATGCACAGGTAATTAGATCATTTTGTGTTCTTTTCCAGGTCACAGTGGAAACATTTCATGTTCCAGAAAGCTATCCAGAAAAACCTTTTTTTTTTCTTTCTGTATTTCAGCTTACCAGCTCACATTTTTTATCTCTATTTTAATAACTTTTTTTCAGAATACTTACATTTAAAAGTTCTTGGGCCAAACCTAGGCACCTTTTTCTGTGTAGGTGTGCAACTAAATGCTAAGCTGTGTCATTCTGCTGACTCCCTTAAGCCTGGACACTTCAGCCTATGAAGGCTCTGGAGTTTTAAAGCATCAGGCAGATCTGAGCCAGGTCACAGTCAATGTAGCAATGGAGAACGTAGACTCTGTAGAAGCCTATGTTAGTCCATTATTAGAGTGTTTCTGTCATTAGTGTGTGTTCACCTCATCATGTGTTTCATGGGAAACGAGTTTACTAATGCAACCTTATAAGTCACTGAGGTGTTTATACTTGCCATTATTCATATCAGTAACTGTGCAATAAAATGAGGAGCTTAGTTTAAATAGGTAAAGCGTTAACTTATATTGCAAAATTTCCCATCTGTTTTATAAATTATGAGATATGATAAAAACAAAAGCCTGATCACATCAAGTTTAAAAAGCTTCAAAAAATAGAATTTTACTGATTGACATATACGAGTGCTCTGTAACTGAAGATTCCCAAAGCTGCTGCTACTGGAGGAATCACCCTACATTGATACTATTGCCGAATATACACCTCTCACTGCTAGCTCTCAATTATGACTGGATTGACTGGAAATTATAAGAAATTATCAACCTAGCATAAGGAGTTAAATTTACCTCTGAAGTGTTTCATGTGAATAAATAAATGGTTTTGGCTTCTTTTGTTTCTTCTAACAGTCTTAGTTCTAAATTTCAGCTCTACAGATACTTTTTTTGCAAACAGCTCTCCTACACCTGCATTTTGCTGATCACCCTTGTTCTCAAAGTTTTTTCTCTGTTCCTGGAGGTCTTTGTTGAAGTTTTACCTTCCAGTCTGTCTGTCTATCTATATGTATTTACTTACCTGATTTGCAAAATGTGGCGTTTTTACAGTTTAAAATGAATTAAGAGAAAGACGGGAACAGGCGGGGAGGTGGGAAGGGAAAGGGAAGGGAGAGGAGATGGAAAAGGAGATGCTGCTGCACTTTGGTTCTCCCCTTCGTTGCACAGATTTTCACTTTCTGTGTCTGTGTGGTAGTATTTTAAAATAATTTTAAATACTAGGAAGGTCAGAAACAGGAGACTAGATGAGATATTGGAACCCAAATATCATAAAGACAAAAGTTGTATTTCTTCTTTTGCCAAGTTTGACTTTGTCCAGTCTTTTTGCCATTGTTTCATTCTGGATAGTCACCTCCTTTCTCCTCCCACCACTCCTTCTTGCCTGTCAAAATTCTATGATAAATGTGATCAGGACTTGTGCAGGTATGAAGACCTTGATGGTAAATGATCAGTATGGTTAGGTTTCAAGACTTAAAAATCCTACTATTGATTAAAGTAAGGCATTGAATTAATTTATGAAACTCAAGGATATAGCCTAGTAACATGCTTAAATAAACCAGGTAGCCTTTAATTCTGTCTTGGTAGCTTTTACTAGTACAATCTGTTATAACGTATTAGTACATGGTACAAGAGAATTCATTACTTCTTTCATCTTTCAAGGAAAGAGAAGTAGGTTTTTTTAGGGAGAGCAGAAATTGAATTAAAAATGCCTGACCTGATTTCATTAACCAAATTCTACATGATCCTACTTGTTTAATTCAATTGTACGTGATTTTTCCAGACATACATTTATTTTATTATTAAGAAGAAAACATTACCTCAACTAGGCTACAAATCTCTTCATTTCTTTTGTTTTTCCTTCCAACATTCTCTACTCTCAATCAGTGGGAATATGATGATACTACTGAACATGTGAGTAGTTTTTGGCTGGCCAGCCAAACAGTGTGTTTTGGGTTTGGGAATTTTTTTTTTTTTTTTTGCTGATTGCTTGTTTGCTTGTAGCCTCCTTTTATTTTGGGGGGTTTTCTTTGGTGTTTTGTTTTTTTTTTTTGTCATTGGCACAAACGCATGCTCCTAGCATCAAAAGTTTTTCCCTTAAGGCACTTTTTTCTTTTTTCTGTTTTTCTTTACCCATAGAGAAGGGGGGTTACTGTTGCTTGTTTGTTCTAGGGTTTAGCATGATGCCAAAATGTACAGAACTGGTTTGTGTTTTCTTTTTTTTTGATGGGTGTCACTAATTTTACCTCACAGTTTCCGCTCTACAATAAAGTGTTAGAAGTATAAAAGTGATTCAGAGCTGCGTAGCAATAGTCAATTTTTTCTGTATTCATTTTAATGTTAACTTCTTTTGTGTAGCTGAAAGTTGAAGTCAGTTATGCTTTCTTTTTGGTAATTTGATGTATGTATTTTGCATGCTGCCAGGAAAGCCAAATGCCCTGCAGTGTTTATGCCTAAGTAGTAGTGTTTGCTGTATCCAAATCACACTTTTAAATGACAACACTACATGCAATCACATCTCTGACACTATGAAGTATTGTTTGGTTTAGATGAGCTAATATCTTCATCACTGTTTAAAAGGATGCAATGTTTTTTTTTTCCTTTTTGCAATTTAATTCTGTTAATATCAGGTGCAGTTTCCTTATGAAAGATGCAAAGTTCATCTTACTTATTTTGGCCTTTAGAGTCAATTCAATTCTGAGATAGTCGAAGGAGGGATTTTTTTTTTGTGTTTTTTTTTAAATGTGTTTTTATTTTATTTGAGCTATTTTACCTACTCCTTCTAATAATTACCTTGTTATTTCTATATTGGAAATAACTGACTGTAAATGCAATGCTGAATTCTAATCTCATCTGTACTAAACTCGTACTCACTATCTTGAAAAATCCATTTACTGTGGATAGTTTGACCCATAATTTTTGAATTAACTTCTATGTTCATTGCATCTGAGCAGTGTGTGATTGCACATTTGCTTTTTATTCCAGACACATAAATATACCATCTCTCTGACAGCAGTGAAATTTAGTGTGAATCTATTCAGGCATGTGAAAATGCAACGGAGTAGTAGTCCAATGGTTACAGATTGGAAGCTGATGAGTTGGAAACTTTGGGCCAGTCCGTTGCCTCCAAATACTGTCTTTTTATATTTGCATATAAAATTTATTTATATCGTGAATATCAAGGCTTAAATTCCTCTGGCTACCCTTATAGCATGGCATAAGTTTAGTTCATTTCAGGTGTCTGGTCCTTCACCATCTTCTGTGTCTGTATACTGTGTGTGCCCACGTGCATTTGTAAAAAGATTTCCCTTGCTTTAACACAGTTTGATCTTGCTCCCATTCACTTGTACTAGCTGAAGAGCTACTTGTTTTGTAGCTGCTGTAATTTGTTTGAGTGCCATCAGGTTTATTCTCTGACCAGATTTTTAATGGTGTTTTAGGTAGTTCTTTTAGACCTGAAGAGTGAGTTGTTTCTGAAGTTCTTTGAGATATTTAGATGCACAATTCAACCAGTGACACAGGTTGCAATGAAAGTGTTATCAGAATAACAAGGCTTTCTTGTTCAGCTAAACCACCATTACTTACAAAGTGTGGGTATAAATGCAGCACTCGTCTTACTAGGCATTTTATAACTGTTTCATCAGTGATGTCCTGTAAATAACTACGCTGAACAGAGTTTCTCCTTTCTACATATGCATGCATGTCACAGTATCAATATTATTCCTCAGGCAAGGTATTTCAGAAGGCTTTATTCACTGTTCACACCACTAAGCCTTTGGCCTTGTGCCTTATACTACCTAAGGCATGCTGTTTAGAAGTGTGCTGCCTTTTATTGCTGAAGTGAGTGAAACATCTTGCATTGTGAAGTATTTCACACTGATTAGTCTGAAAGATTACATGCTCTCCTGGAAAAAAAGTCTATTTTTAATAAATTGTTCTTGTTTTATTCATCTTAGGAAATGATAATTTCTGGGCTTCAGCCTGAAACGACATACTCCTTCACTGTAACAGCCTATACAACAAAAGGTGATGGAGCACGCAGCAAGCCTAAACTCATATCTACTACTGGTGCAGGTAATACTTACGTACCTGTTAAGCCCTGAATAAATCCTTTGACTTTTTCTGCTAGTGCTTTACTCCTGCTGTTTGGAAATGTCTTGTTTTGTAAAAAGTGTTTATAGGACACAGGGTTTTCTGTTTCAGTATTTGGCCCTTCATTTACTTAGACAAAAACAGAACCAATGTCCACTTTGTCCCTTTGTCAGTTCAAGATGCAGCCAAATGTAATACTTAACTTTATACTTTCTAGCAGCTCTTCCATTCTGATTGGTGTCTTCTTGGGGAGGAAAAAAATAGAAATTTAGAGCTGAGAAGGGTATTTGAAGAACTTCTGAAGGGCTTTCCTGACCTTAGTGAGAGCAGCAATGCTGCTGCCTGTCAGTAAGAACATTGATAGGATCTATTTGTACGACAGTCACAACTTATCTCAGAAGAATGTGATTATTAAAGAAGAGAATTAGAAAATGGAATGAAAGTCCAGACTGTGAAACCTTGAAACCCATACTGCTTCAGTGGCAATTTGAGGCATAAACTGGGGCAAAATACACCATGCCACTATCTTCAGTTTACATTTGATAATAGGTGGTAGTAGATGGTGGCTATCTCAATGCATGACCAGTTCAGCTGATTCATTTAGCACTGATGGGATGAACTTACTTGCTTTTAGATGAGAAACGAGGTATTTTATATTTTAATGTTTCACAGTGGCACAGATCAACTAAATGATATCACCACAGCCTTAGTGTAGTGTTCACCTACAGGTGTTCACAGCCTGAAGTTGTTCATTTTCTGGGTTTTGTAGTGCGGCCATTAAGTATATTCCATTACAATCACATGGAAACCTTTGTATCACCGTTACAAGCTCTCCTAATAACATGTTGTTTATGCTAATATATCAAATCCGAAAGGCATATGTATTTGTATTTATACTGACTGACTCAATTTTTAAAACAATCACTGAATGTAATACCAGAAACATCTATTGTCTTTGTCTCATCAGCGTCCTTGGAAAAATCTGTCTTGATGGCTAGATATATCATATAGTTTCTTTTCAGATTTTAGGCTGCCTTCTAGTCATTATTCTTGACTGATGCTGAAACTTACTCTTCAACTTCTTTCCTGAATTCTCATGGTCTGGGAAAAAAAGTGATATATACTTCTTGCTTGCGTTTGACCTTGATTTAAGAAAAAGACATTGTATCCAATATTCTTTTTAAAGTTCAGTTCCCCATTTAAATAAACACAATTGTATAGATTATTATTTGATTAGTTTCTAGATACTAACATAGACTATGCAAACCTGCTTGCAAAACTTAAAACTTCTGTGCATTTAGTACTTACTGACTATTCATGTTTCACTCTTAGAAGATCTCTGATGCTTCTGCTTTAGAAAGACGAACAAATCACATGTCCCATAAAAACCTGAGTGACTGAAGAGCAATTGAGAATCAGAGGCATGCCTGTAAATGTAATACGTATTACACTGTTCTTGCTGTTTGCTTCACCCTATGGACAAGTAATGTTTGTTCCTGGTCTCTAGGATAACAGCTAGTTACCATTTCACTTCTTCATACATTCCAGGTTGTGTGAACACCTCTTCATTTGCTGTTACAGTTTGCAGTGGTTGAGCTCCTTTTGTAAAGAAATTTCATATGGACGTTTTTGAAAGAGGAGATAAGAAATACAGCCAGTACAAAGAGTTTCTAGCTCACTGTCTTTCTATGAGAATATGTCAAGCAGGTAGAAGAAATGATGTGTTAACACTAGGGGCTTGTACGTCAGAAATACACGCTCCTATTTTCTGAGAGTGTCCTTTTTTTTTCTAAAAAAATGCTATTCAAATACTACAGTAAAGCAAATAAAGAGTCTGACTTTCTAGTCCAATTTTTAAAGGTTTAAGCCAGGTGCAGCTGTATTAGAATAAGTGAGATTATATCAGTAAGAGATATGAAATGAAAATAAAGGTCTAAATGTTTACTGGTGAAGCTTACTATTCATAAGTTATTCAGATGATAAGTAACTATTCAGCTGTGTCCAGTTAGTGATATAAAAGCATCATTTACATTTTTAAATGGGAAAGATTTACCAAATGTAAGTGAGCCTATGGTACGGTAACTGCAGTTATTAGCAAAGTCAATGAATGTGGTTAATAATTTCACTCCAGAATGTGTTTTTGGTTTCAGTTTCCTTTCCTAGTTTTTGAAATCAAATGGAAGAAAAAATATTACTAAACATTTTCATGTCAAAGTATTTGAAAATTTTAAATTACTTGGGGCATAATTACAGAATATGTGATTAACAAGACCTTGATAAAAATTAAGACTTCCTAGTCAGTAATATCATACAATTTTTATGGAGAATTTAATCAGACCTTCAAGTTCTGGGACACAGTAGTTCAAGAATTACATAGCACAATAGCTTGTCCATTATTTGGAATTTGCTCTCTGTGCTGGACAGCACTCTTGAAATACAGATTTCAGCTAAGAGGAGAAAATTTACATTAAGACAGTGCTGTACTGTATAGCAGCTAACAGAAACAAATTACTTTGGATAATTTGGCAAAGGGAGCTTGCATGAGCTTTTACTGGTAATAGCATGCCATTACAACTCTTTGGTGTACTGACTGTTGCAAAGGGGTGTGTGAAGGACATCTTGCTGTGTATTAACAGAGGTGGGTTTCACTAGATTAGAGTATATATTTTTTCATAGGGAATTTCACTTCATTTGGGCTCATGGTAAATTTAGGTATTGTTATCAGAAGTTGTTACCGGATAGAGCTATTCCATGACACTACTGTATACAGAACTGTGCAGAATCCTGCTGTTTGTCCCACAAGACTGTAATATTCACAAGTGATCATACTAAAAGAAAATGTTAACTGAAAGCTATCTGGAAATAAAAAGAGAGAAAAAATATTTTCTTTCTCTAACAACAGTTGTGTGTTAACAAAAGGACATTCACACACTTTGCAAAATCAGATAGGCTCCATATTAATAAAGAAAAATCACTGTTGTTATTTATCATTTTAATCACAAAGTATTTTATTGGAGAAGTAATTATTAGTTCCTGTTTCCTATTAGTTCTCCTGTTCTGATCCAGAGCAAGTAACTAATTCTTTCTTTCTCTGTAGTTACCACAAAGGTTAAAAAATAGTTCTAACTGTGAGGTCTGCCACAAGAAAAAAAAAGCAATTTATCACAAAAATAATTTAGTGACATCTTCCAGCAGTCTTTCCTCTAGAAAGCGAAGAGTTATTATTCTATTTGTTTGGACTCTTCTTCTCCTTCACACGCTCCATTGGTTTTAATAATAGTTATAATGTAGAGAAAAATACGGCCTGCAAGAGGCCTTCACAGCCTTTTCTTTGTTCTATAAAGGCTCATAATAATCAATGAGGAAAAGTCAGAACTAGTCAGAAGGATATTATTTATGCAGCAGAAAGTGTAGCAAAAGACTTACAAGATTCCTGGGAATAATACTAGCAGGTGAACTGCACGTTTAAAAGGAAGAATGTTTGGGAATTCTATATAAAAAGTAGGTATAGTTCTTATGCAGTTAGAAGCAATGTCATGACTTAATGGCAGGTATAATGAGGCAAGAGTTTATTAAATGCAGAATTTTCTTCAATCCATGCCGTTCCTCCCTCCTTATTTCTAATTCATTATGGAATGGTAGTCAGAACTTCTGACAATAAGAATCTGATTTGCTGGGTGCCTGAGAAGTGAAGATAAGTAATAAAATCCATTGAAGTGTTTAAATGCAGGAAGCAGGGCTCACAGTGCAGCAGTTACATTCACATGGGAAGGCTTTGAATGCAGATGGAACTAATTAGTCTTCATGAAAGACTATGTTGTCATGGTACTACTACTTCCAAAACTATTCTGGTGTCTTGACCTGTCAGGCATTGGTACACAATGAACACCAAATTTCAAAATAGTTATGGATATGCGTCATTGTCAAATAAGTCCTTGTAATAGGAACAGACTGTTTCAAAATAGAAATATTAATGTAAATATAAATGATATGTGTGTATAAATTAATATGAACAAATAAAAAATAAATTATAATAAATATATACATTAAACAGAAACTGTAAATGACATCAATTGATATTGGGACTCAAAAAATGTACTCCATGTAAGTTGTATAATGGGATTTCCCCCTCTGTTAGGGCTAATTTGATGCTCTGGATTACGTGTCCTCACTACACTTACAGTCTGAATTTCTCTGAAACACAGATCATCAGTTTGGACCGATAGGTCTCAGTTAAGGATTTGAGTGTATCATCTGGTGTGCTGGTTAAGAAGAGCTTTCAATTTAGTCTTCTTCAGAAATCCAGTTCATGTGCACCAAGATGATGCTGCAAACTAAATCATATGTGATAAGCCAGGACAATCAAGAAACTAAATTCCAAACTGTGCTCCCTCTCCAAGCTGAAACAGCCCATGCTGGAGGTGATTTGTTTATGGAAAGTAGGATGGTAGGGTTCTGTCATACATGGTAATGATTGTTGATGACGAGATTCGTCTGACTTCCCTTCTACCACATTTTAACTACCAGTGGCAAAAGTTATGTTAGCCACATCTAGAAACTTGTAATTTCTCCATCATTATTATTATTATTATTATTACTACTAGTACTACTAATACAACAACTATTATTATTATTATTAACTATTATTATTTTTAATATTATTATTATTATCATCATCATTAATTATTTTTCCATTTACAGGAATAGCAGAAATGTGCCTTGGATTAAATTAATACTTATGACAATACTCTTTTTTTTGCAAGCAAGTATTTGTAAGTGAGACAGAACCATTCATAAGATGTCTGTTTGAAGTTTTACTTCTTGAGTTGTGTTCCTAAGTCCTGTACCTCTGAATGTTCTCTGTATTTAGAAATAACGGTAATTATTGTAGTTCATAATACTGTATGAGTCAATAGTGCAGGAGGCAGACATTATTTGTTCCATAAGATAATTTGTGGAACTAAGAGTGAGGGAAGAGCAAATTTATCCATATTCCTGCTAAAACTAGCCTCAAAAATTGTACATGCAATTCTGTTTATATTTATCGTCTTTAAATAACATTGTGCTACAGTTCCAGGCAAACCTCGGCTTGTGATTAGCCACACACAGATGAACACGGCTCTAATTCAGTGGCACCCTCCTGTGGACACTTTTGGCCCGCTGCAGGGTTATCGCCTGAAGTTTGGTCGCAAAGACATGGATACATTGACGACCATGGAGTTCTCAGAGAAGGAAGATCACTTCACAGCCACCGACATTCACAAAGGAGCTTCTTACGTCTTCAGGCTCTCAGCTAGAAATAAAGTGGGCTTTGGGGAGGAGATGGTTAAAGAGATTTCTGTTCCTGAAGAGGTACCCAGTGGATTTCCCCAAAATCTCCACTCGGAAAGCTCTACTTCTACATCAGTTCAATTAACTTGGCAGATGCCACTCTTGGCAGAGAGAAATGGCATTATCACCAAATATACCATCTTATACAGAGATATCAATGTTGCTTACCAGCCAGTTGAACTCCCTGTTGTTCCTGCTGACACCACTATGACACTTTCTGGCTTAAAACCTGATACCACATATGATGTAAAAGTACGTGCCCACACAAGCAAAGGGCCTGGTCCATATAGTCCAAGTGTCCAGTTCAGGACACTACCCGTGGATCAAGGTAGGATTTGTCTGCTTATGGCGTTGACATACAAAGGAGTATCGGTCTTTGGATATCAGTGTTTTTGAAGCTGTAAATAAAACTGACCAGCCCATTCATAAAAATAGGTTCATCAAACATAAAAGGTAAAGTATGTAAATCTTAATATGTTTTGGATGCCTTAGAATTCAGTTGTCCCTTGCCAAGCAAGTTCTGCCTAACATCTGCACAATTTTTTCAGGTAAGGAAAAAGTACTTGTTGAGTTGTCACTAGGTAAGAGTGAGAATGAGTTAAAATGTGATATTTACATGTGAGCAAACAGGTAGGAGAACCGAATCCTTGTTGTTTATTGACCTAAATGGAAAGCTAATACTCCCAGGGAGCAGTGGAAATATGACAGGATCTAAGCTCCAAGATGTTGTTTATATACATGGTTTCTTTTTTTCCAGCAGTGTTTGCAAAAAATTTTCATGTTAAAGCAGTAATGAAGACTTCTGTTTTGCTGTCCTGGGAAATTCCAGAAAATTACAATTCAGCCTTGCCTTTCAAAGTAAGTTACTTTCCATTTGTACGAGCGAAAATACAGAAACTAAAGGATGTGATTCACCTGGTTAAGCAGTTTACAGAACATGTGGGTTTTTTGGTATTGCTGTATTTAAGAGTGCAAACTAATCAGCAATATTGATCCAAGCTGTTAAATTCAGTTGTTTGGCATTATGAACTTTCCACTGTTGTGGCAGTATTTCCAAGCCAGGCTCGTATTGGTCGTTATGCATAATATGAACGCCTTGCTCATTCACAGTTCATTGCTACTAAATTTTAGAGAAAACAGTGAAAGAAAAGAATAATTTTCTTCTTTTTTTAGTCATTTCTGTAGTGACTGTTACTGAGTACCATTTTGTTTTTTCTCTCCTCATGTTTACAACAACACAATTTTGCATTATAACTCTTACTCCACTAATTATAGCATTAGTCAGATAAAGAGACTCAATGTAACCTGCAGTCTGGCTGGCATTTCTCCTGCATCATTCTTTATCACTTGTGTCAATTCAGACAGTGGCGAGTGATGAGCGATATTTATGGACTAAAAGTTGTAAAACCTTTCAAAATAAGGAGGGTGAATCAAAAAGTCAAGATACCTTTAACAAGTGTGCCTTGATATAAATGCTGTGTTCAAGCAAAACTGTTGAATTTGAGTAAGTGAAATTGGATTCTAGGAATGCTTACAGTGCTTTAAATTACTGTAGTTCTTTTTTTCCCCTGGAAACAAGAAGTTTAATTGCAGTAGTGAATTCAGTACTATCTTACAGCCTAACACGCCCAGTAACTTCTATTTTAGATTTATAGCTAAGTTCATTCCTGAATTCAGTGTGACAGTATCAGTTGCCTTCTCTTAGTAAACAAAACTACCTTCAATTTATATATTAAATTAGATCCTTTATGATGATGGGAAAATGGTGGTGGAGGTTGATGGACGTGCTACTCAAAAGCTGATCACTAACTTGAAGCCAGAGACATCATATTCTTTTGTGCTGACGAACAGAGGGAATAGTGCTGGGGGTCTTCAGCACAGAGTGACAGCAAAGACTGCACCAGACGTGCTTCGAACCAAGCCAGTCTTCATTGGAAAGACCAACTTAGATGGCATGATAACTGTGGAACTTCCAGAAGTACCTTCAAATGAGAATATAAAGTAAGTGAATGAATGACATGAGTGAATGAAAATTATTATTCTTACTGTTCATAAAATCTAGAGCTGCAGTGGTGGACCAGGCTTTATTCATACATACATACATACATATTATGTACAGAGAGAGTACAGCACCCTGCAATAGTGTTAGGACTAATATTTGGCCATACTAAACTGGGAGGTGCTGTTGACTCTCGAGGGACAAGAGGCTAATCACTTGCCTTGCAGAGGGATCTGGGTAGATAGGAGCATTGGGCAATTTTCAATGGCATGAAAATTTAACAAGAGCAAATGCCAGATTCCGTCATTAAGGTACTGAATGTGTCGAGAGGAGGGCAACAAAGTGGATGACAGGGCTGGCAGGCATGGCCTGTGAGTTGCAGCTGAGGACATCATCAGGCTTGTCTAGTTTGGAGAAAAGGAGACTGAGGGATGACTTTGTTGCTCTCTACAGCTTCCTGAGGAGGGGAAGTGGAGAGGGAGGTGCTGACCTCCTCCCTGGGATCCAGTGATAGGATGCATGGAAATGGTTGAAAGCTGTGTCGGGGAGGTTCAGATGACATTAGGAAACATTTCTTTAATGAGAGGGTGGTCAAACACTGGAACAGGATTCCTAGAGAGGTGCTCAATGCCTGAAGTGTTTAGGAGACATTTGGACCATGCCCTCAATAATTTTCTTTAACTTTTAGTCTGTCCTGAATAGACAGTTGGAATAGGCAATCGTTGTAGGTCACTTCCAACTAGAATTATTCTGTAGTTTGTAACTTAGCCAAGTATGTGTGACTGAGTAAAATCTAGATGGAAATCCTTCAGTTTGTAGTTGTTTCTCAAGTACTTTTGTCTTTGATCACTGATTTCAAATAGGAAAGCGAGATTAAGCAAGCCAGTTATGTTTTGAACAATGTGTCCTCTCAAGAAGAATGGATAACCTACCAATGGGTAGAAGTCCTGCTGCAGCACCTTGAAGTACTCAGATTCAGTCATTCCAGAATTACATGGAGTTTTAAAGAATTGTTACTGCTCTTGTATTAACTTACATTAATTAATTCTGAAGATTTTTATTAAAATAAAAGTCTCAGGTCCTCTCCACCGATCCCAGAAAGAAAACAGGAGGTTTTGCTAAAAAAATTGTCAGGGAGTTTACTAGATGTTACTTAGATTTGGGGGGAAAAGGTGCTGTGGTCATTTAAACAGCAGAAATAGGACTAAAGAGGTGACAGCACACGGTCAACAGGGATTAGAAAGGTTAAACGATAAAATTTCCAGAGAAAACATGAAGCATAGTACAATCAATAAGTGTTACTGCTCTGCTTATAGTGATTCTTGTTGGTCTATAAGGTCCCTATGTGTAATGTAAAGGAAATGGGGAGGAAAATGAACAAGTCATTAAATATTGTTGGGTTTTCAACTTGTCCTCTCCCTGGTGGATTTTTACTGATGGCTTTGTAGAAATCTACTCCCCTTTTTCGTTACTGACTGAAGATTTTGAGGCAGGTGAGGTCAAGAAAAAAATTACTTTGAGACATTAAAAGGAAGAAAAACTGAAAAATGTAGCCATTATCATTAGATTGAGTAAGATGCGGTTAGTAACAAATGCACCTAAGGAAGACTGAAGATGGAATGAGTCCAAAAAGATTAGTGAGGTAGAGCATTGACAGAGAGAAAAAGTGCAGGGTAGCTGGTCAAAAAACAGCATAAGATAGCAGTGGAAAAATGCCAATGCCCTTCCTTGTGCATAGTAGAAAAAATGAAAGAGGCTAAGTGACATCAGGAAAGGTACATTAAACCTATAGGGTCCAACTGCCAGTTTTGCAAATAATGTATCTCCTCCTTCTATATCTATATCTATTTCCTAAGAAGATATGATCGGGCTTGAGATACAAAAACATAACAACAACAAAGAAGATAATACTTCACCCTTGGAAGCAGGCATACTAGAGCAACTACATACTTAACAGAAAGAGCTTACCTGATGCTTGCTAGAATAAGTAAGATTCTTGCAGCTATAGTGTTTGTATTGGAAGAACAATTTTCTCTAATAGTTATGCTGACATTTTTACAGTTGCCATTCCTCTGTGGGTGTATTATGTGCTCATGATTATCTGTGTCTTTCTATGAAATACTGTACACTGAGAATCTTTCATCAATACTAATTACATAGAAGGTGAAACAGTTAATAGTTTGCTCCAATGAATTATAGGTAAATATTAGCAGGATTTAGGATAATGTTGTAAGAGCCTTTGTAATTAAAGATGGTAGAAGTAATTTTCATAATTTCAGTGTTTGATGGTTATATGGCATAGGAATTGGAGCAGAGCTCTCCTTATGCTAGGTAAAATGGATCTCTGTTGCTGGCTTCATCTCAAGTGAGCCATTTCTTCATTTTCCTGTAGTATTTTGAACAAATACAAAGCAATTTTTATGTGTAAAGGACAGTTCATGTTTCTCAGAATCTCTTCCATCTTTGCAGTCTTAGGTAAAAACAGAGTTTTATGGAAGACTTTAACCTTTCTAATACTCAGTAGTTCAAGCAATATCCAAGCAAATCCTCCATTTCTCACCCTTCTTCCACCAGAAAAACCCTCAAAACAAACAAGAAATAATAAAGTGAATAATTAAACACGTTTTGCAACAGATACTACATTTTCTGGAGTTAGTTAGAAATAACTCATGGCTTTAAAATACTGTGTGTGTGCTGAAAGTCTTAGTGGATGATCAAAGTTACGAGTGGGAGGCATGCATGAAGAAAGTGTGAAATAGTGTGAAAGTAACATTTACATGCTGGATGTTCCTTGATTGAACAAAAAGAGTATGAACACTCTGTTAGCTTAAAAAAAGAAAAAGAAAAAAAAAATTATAAGAGGCTGCTGTGCAGTTCATCCAGTAGTTGTATCTTGGACACCTGAAAGACATATAAGGGCCAATTCTCAATTGCTTTTTGTCTTGCTTCTCAGGTGTCTGTTAAAAAAAGATATGTAGTTTGTAGTTATTGTATACGTGGATAAATCAGCAAGCACTAACATTTGTTAGTTCAGGTAACCAAAGAATTTTTAAAATACACACTCAGGTTAAAATCTTCATTCAACTAGCCTTACTAGTTTTGAATAAGAACATTAGTATAGAAGATGATTTATCACATAGTTACTGTGAGAATACATACTGCAGATTTTATTTAAATACTGGAATACAGCAAGTGACCCGCAGTTAAAAATCTGTGGCCAAACACTTCGTTTGCAGCACCTCCTGTTAGAACTTAGCACTTCTACAGAGAAATTTCTCTGATTTCTTAATACAAGAATTAATAAATATGTGCATTTACTACAGTAGTTAAAAATACAAAGTTTTGTTACATTTCTTTTATAAGAAGGAGTTTTATGAAGAGATCATTAAAATAGACTTAGACTGAGATAGATTTTGATCAATTGTAAGACAAGTCCTTTTCTGTAGACTGTCTTCTGTTAATGAATTTAGGTTTTTCAGCTGCATTGTATGACCGAAATGAATAGTCAGTGCTGCAGAAGCTTGAATAGGCTGTAAAAAATGGCAGACTGGAAGAGAAGAATATGATCCATGATACACTAAAATTATCTTCCATAGTGGAGACCGGAGACACCTTCTTAATAAGCTCTGTTGTTACTAGAAACAAAGGAGAGCGACATCTTTCCCTGTTCTCTGTGATGGAGAGTGCTTGACTTTTTGAGAAGCGTGTTTATCAAGATGATGTATATTATACCACCCTGGATGTCCTGCTGTTGTGATTCTACTGCTTCTTTCCTCACACTGTTATGAAATTATGGGTATGTCTGACATGTATCCAGGCTTTATGAAGAAAACAAGGAAAGTGTCATACCTCCATTATCATAGAAAGTATAATTTGCTGGTCTCCATGGGGGCGAAGAGGAAGATATTTTCTGGAAAATGTTTCTAAGGAAAACTGATACATGTAATTTGCAAATCCTAGCTGTAAAGAGAGCATACATCAAGCTCTGTTGTCTATGGGTGTGAACAGAATACTTAGATAAATCTGAAAGCAATTGATACTGAACAGTGAAGTGTGTGTGGGTGGAGTGTCTGCAATGTCTTCTTTGTTTTCTATTTATAATAGTATTGGCATCAGCGAACACATTATTTTAACCTACTATTCTGCTTATACATGAAAATGGGGTAAGATGGGTGATAATTGATATTTAAATATATGGTAATATATTTCAATTTAGGGGTTTGGGGTTTTTTCCCAGTGTGATGGTGTCAGGCACAAATATCGCATGGCGCTTGTATTTCAAATGAAATCGTAAACTGCAGTCGAACATGTAGGCATTTCAGAACATTGTAATTAAGTTTCTTATACATATTTATATGCTTACGTGAAAAGACAGGTAATTAGTACCATTTGTTTGTCAAATGTTTTACACTGGATGTGATTTCAAGAGTGTAAATCTTTACAGCTATGTTTGGAAGGCTGCCGTGGCATAATAATATGCAAAAGTTTGCTCTAAACATACCGCTGTTCTCTTAAGTTCCTCTGAACAGAGACCTGCTCATCAATTTATCTGCTCCTTTTCCGTCATTTTCACTTTCGTTCAACTGTTTCCTTTACAGAGGTTATTACATAGTTATTGTGCCTTTGAAGAGGTCTCGTGGAAAGTTTATCAAACCATGGGAGAGTCCAGATGAAATGGAACTAGATGAGGTAACGTATGTTTTCGTTGTCGCCTTCGGCTTTATTAAGGAAATAATTCTATTAGTGGTATGTGATTAACTCACCAGTTTCACAAGTTTTGTTGTCACAATATTTTATATTTATATTTGAATTAGCCTGTGGGGACTGAAACAACAGTTCAAATTACTTAAACTAGAAGACAATAAAGACATTAAGTTGCAATAAAGCACACAAAGTGTCTGATCTTTGTTGGCATTAATATTTTATTCTTTTCTGATTGTAAAGCATAATGCAAAAGTGCAGGAGGTGAAATGAGTTGTCAGCAAAAGCTTAATCACCAATGATATGAACTCTAATAAAGGTCTGGTTCATTAGTGGGGTGTTTACTAAGCCTGTAACAAATGCTAAATTGCAATTTACACTGCTATTTAACATTTGACCTTCTTGTGGTGTTTTTACCTGATTCTCACATACTGGAATGTTTCCAGTTAGAAAACTTTTACAGTAGTCTCCATTCTACTGACTGTTTGTGCTCAGAAATAAATGAATGAAGTAGGAAAGAGCAAAGTTGTGACATCATTTGACATCACAAATGACATTAACACAAAGGGTAGAAGTTGTTTCATTTTAGGAATAAGCCCAGTAACACTAGAAATCAATTCATTATATTATTGATATAATAATAATTCCAGGAAGTATACTGTCAGCATTTAGCTGTCTTCTGTTTTACTGAAGGACAGTATAGCTCATGTGAACTTGTCTTTCTCCTTTTAATCTGTAAATTTGGAATAATACTAATATTTATCGTTGTAAAACCGTTTTGAGAGCCCCATACGAAAGCCCTGTACAAAAGACAGGTTGTGTTGTTGTGTTTGGCTAGGATTTTAGATCTCATTCAGATAGTATGCTAATTTGTACATGTAGTATCTTTGCAATTCAAAGACCAGAGATCAAAGTCAGTTTCTTTTCTCCTGATTCAGTGATCTTTTGACTGGATCCTGTCTGTTTGTTTTTTCATTTTAGGTAGATTCAGGAGTTTTATTTTATTGAGATGCTTCACCATATGCTTTCCCATAATACAATCACTGGGAAGTAATGATCATCTGCAAGCAATCACAAGGCTTTCCCCCCCTCCCCCATTGACAAAATGGATATCAATTTCAATGTTTGCCCCAAAATGTAAGGAAAATAATGATATTCACCAAACTAACACTGCTGTAGAAAGCTTTCAAAATATAAATAGAGGGATTTTAGTCTTTGGTCTGTTTTCTGATCAGAAAAAGCATAGAATATGTACAGCAACAAGAAAATACTTAATCAGAAGATGAAAAACAACTGTTCAAAGAAAGTCATGGTTTTCTTTACTGCTGACTGATTGAAGCCTGTGTTTGCTCTTGACCAGTTTCATTTACATGATCATCTCATTTGATCCAATTGCAGTGATGACTTGCTTTGATCTATTAAGTTCTTCCCTTTAAAGGAAGTGGGATTATAAATGCCATCAGCTCATGATCATAGTCCTAGGTGACATCAAATACAGTTAAACAGTAAAACTCTGACAGCAAGATCCATACAGTAATGGAAAACTGATTTAATATTACCACCCACTTTTAACATCTAAATACTATAGGCACATTCAGCAGCATTAACAGATTAAAGGATAGGTGCCAGATGACATTGAACTTTTTGGCAATTAAATTCTACGGGTCTTGCTGATTCCCATAACAAAAGGTCATTTTAATCATCCTGCAAGTTGTGGTGCGTTAATCTGTATAACAGATTGATAAAGAGCATTTATTAATTCGGAAATATTTGGGTCAGGATGGGTTGTTTCCCACTTCTACTGATATAATTGAGACCACACTGTAGAATTAATGGTGGAAGAAATAAGATATGCATTGACTGGAAAATGAAAATTATTTCTGATAAAGAACTAAAACCCTTGATACATCTTTTACAATTGCCACCAACACATGTATTAAGTACTGAGTAGGAAATAAATCAAAAGCAGGCAGTGACTGTATTTCATGCTAACTCATCCAGATTCTTTTACTTGAAAGACTGTTTTACTTCCAGCTTTACAAAATATATGCATATTGTTGTTAGGTGTGCTATTCCTGACAAACATGTGAAAGCAGTGGCACAATACATAAATTCGGAAAAAAAAACCTGCAAAAACTAACCACACTACTCTCTGAGCAAATAGTTCCTGATGGTCAAGTGAAGATACTTCTGCATATCTTTAAGAACAATCTCAGATATCTGGCTACTATCAGAAAGGGTTGGGCAATGGATTTTCCAAAGAAGTATCTTCCAAATACTTTAGTTAGATTGTCAGAAGGAACATATTTTCTGAAAACACTACTATAGAATATTATCTCCAGTACATAATTGACCAGTCCAAAAGAAAGACTCTCCAGCTTTATTGTAGTTACCTAGTCTTCCTGTTTCCTTGAATATCAGTTCTAAGAGAAACAAAGAGAGATGAAGAATCTTAAAAGTTGGACTAGATACTGTGTATCTGAAAATAATAGTTATTTGAGATACAATCCTTTTTTATTAGGTCAAAATTTCATTTTATTTTGAATATCATGAGATGTAGTGACTTTAAATAGGTATGTCATGCAAATAAATGAAATATAAACAAACATTATGATTTGCAGTAAGTATTACCTAGCAGGATTACTTTAGATTTGTAAGCAGTAAAATCTAAATAAAAGCCTGCATGTTAAGTCTTAAATCAATTCAGTAATTTTGTTGAAATCCTGGTATAAAGTAGAACAGGAGGTATATGTGCAAATAATATTTGGCAACAACCTCATTTATATATGAAACATGAATGAGGCCAGAAGTTCACCTGAGGTCTATTCAGTCATGTGTAATCAATGTCACAGAAAAAAAAATTTATCTCCATGCAAACACACCTAAGTGTAGCTGGCCTTATGTGATAAATAACCAACTTTGAAAAAGTTGAACACATTTTATTTGACTCAAGCTAATTAACTTTTAGCATTCATAGCCAAAACTCAGTTTCTGATAACTTCATCCACTGTAATACAAGTACTTCAGCATTAAGTATATGCATTTTATGTTACCAATTCAAATGCAAGAAATAATTAAGAACAAACATTTTTCTTCCCCTTTCAATCTCAATCTAATTTTGATTGCAGTACTCTTGCAGTATTTTGACATTTTATTGTGAGTTATTTTAAATCTAAATGGTAAATATACTCTAATCTGGAAACAAACTAGAAAGAATTTATTTGAGGTAGCCACACAAATAACTTTCAATTCCAGTGGAAACTGTAACCATAAATGAAAATATCAGATACATTCAAGGGCAGTTCAAGCCATGTACCTCTCCTTGTACTGCAGTACTTACAGCTCCTGACTTCCAGAGTATGCATATCACAGTGTTATTACCTGAATATCTACCTTTGTGTTTCAGCAGACTTCAGGATAGCCAGTGCTCAGGCCTCTGCATAGCTGTTATTATCTTTATAAAAAATTGCTTCATATAGATACAAACTTTTCACAGAGTGCTTCCCTCAGCAGATCTTCTAAGAGCTGAAGCAACCTGGAACAAACTTTGATTAGTTTCTGCCCCACATTCTGCCCTCAGTAGCTCTACCCAGGGCATAGGAAGCTACCAACAGGTGTGAAAGTCACGTTCGATAAAGCAACTAAATAGAAATCTTAATATTACAGTTCTCTACTGCCCTCANACATAAGGTTTCTTTTTCAGAGTACACAAAATTTCTCTGTTGATTGGGAGAACGGAGAACTTGCCTTACAAGAGGGCATGGAGAAGTCTGACTTTGTTTAACTTAGTAAAATGGAAGTTGAAAGAATTTATAACAGTCTATAAATATGTAAGCATGTTATGAAGAGGAAGGAAAAAGAAGAATGAAAGAGAAATATGGGGTGCTGATTGTAATAGAGTCCTTGACTAGTTAATGATGATTTCTAGTCTCAAATTATGGCCAGTTATTTTTTTGCTCAGAGGATCCATTGCAGTGCACCAGTTTTTGTGTTGGAGCATGGACATTGATGGAGTTGAATGTAAAATCTCTGCAACAGAGAAAAGACTTCAGACCTGAAAAGCAGTTGATTGTGTAGATCTTGGAAGAGGTAACATCCAAATGCCCTCAATTCTAAGGAAGTTTGGATCCAAGTAGCACAGGTTGCTTCCATGTGTATCTGTAGCCTGTGTTTGAAATATGTACTTCAGTGAGAAGAGGTATTAAAGTAATCAGTATTAAAAGCTTCTGTCTCAGTAGCAGAGTGAAGAGTAGATGGTTTTACACAGTCAGAATTATTAATTTTGTAATTGCAAAATACAAGATCCAATGTCGGGAAGGCAAGAAGATATGCTAGCTAAGCTGAGGTCTAACACTGGAGACTTTCCTGACTAAGAGAGAGCTTTCCTATCTAAATTTGGTATTTAAAAAGAAAATATAAAGTGAAGATTAGATTTTAATCTCTTTTTTTATTGATCTCTATCTAGCTCCGGAGATTTGTCTCCTCCTCTTAATAAAGAAGTTTGTACTAATCTATTGTATTAGCACAATTTGTGTGCTGTAAAGACTAAAACAGCTGTGTGACCTTAGAAAAATTTATGATAGCAGTGTGAGGCTACAAAACATTGAATAAATCTCATAAGTAAAAGATGAGGGGAACTGTAAAGAGGCCTTAGAAGTATCACTTATCACCCAGGAGAAGTTCAGGCTCCTTGTAATCAAATCAGATTAGTATTTATTGAATGCCAGTATATCTAAAATAATACAAGATATTGAGCAAGCTGTCTGATTTAATAAGTCTGATTTAATAAGTAATTCATCAGTGGATTATACCAGCTAAGCTTAAGTTCCTTTATTTGTGAATATATGTTTTACATATATTTGGAGCCTACAGTCTCATCTTGTCATAAATGTTCTGATGTAAATTTTAGCTGTTTTCATCAGAAGAAATATTTTATGCAAAAAGAAAAAGTTACTTTTGGAAGTCAGATTAGGCAGATAAAATCTGAAATACGGTTTTGTGTGATAGGATGGTAGATAATATTTTGTAGTCTAGCAATAAAAAAGTTGTCACAGGTTTTGTAGGTTGTCAAGTACATTGGAAAGCAGTCTTTTCCCTGAGATGTTCAGAAATTTAATAGTGCTAAAGTAGTTGGTAGTCCTTATGTTAGAGAAAAAAACCCAACAAACTATTCCTAGCTACTTAGCTTAGTTGTTTGTGTTTCAGAGTTACCAGAAAAAAATGAAAAATAGCTAATATAAATTGATTTTCAAAAAATGAGATTTTTTTAGATTTTGTATTTTTTATTCCTGATTTTTAAATATTTATGTCGTATGACTTACTAAGTGTTGTATCAAACAGGAGATGAGAAAGTACCTTGCGTATTCAAAGGGAGGGAAAAAATATTATTGCTCATTAGGGAAGTGATTATCCTTTTGGAGGTCGCACCTCGGATACTGTGTTCAGTTTTGGGCCCATCACTGCAAGGAAGACATTGAGGTGCTGGAGCGTGTCCAAAGAAGGGCAATGAAGCTGGTGAAGGGTGTAGAGCACAAGTTTTATGAGGAGCAGCTGAGGAAACTGGCGTTGTTTATTCTGGAGAAAAGAGGGCTGAGGGGAGACCTTACCACTCTCTACAGCTACTTGAAAAGAGGTTGTAGTGAGGTGGGTGTTGGTCTCTTCTTGTAAGTAACAGTGATAGAACGAGAGGAAACAGCCTCAAGTTACACCAGGGGAGGTTTAAATTGGATGTTAGGAAAAATTTCTTCATTGAAAGTGTTGTCAAGCATTGGAACAGGCTGCCCAGGGAATTGGTTGAGCTACTGTTCCTGGCGGTATTTAAAAGACATGTAGATGTGGTGCTTAGGGACATGATTTAGAGGTGGATTTGGCAGTTTTAATGGTTGGACCCAATGTTCTTAAAGATCTTTTCCAACATAAATGATTCTGTGATTCTATTCTATTACTGGCTTCATATATATATGCACACATACATATATATGATGTGTAATCTGATGCATGTGTGTCCTCAGACAAGATATATTGCTTTATTAGCTTGGTTTTTCCTTCCAGAGACAACGATATCAGATTATCAGACACTGAAAATTGCTCAAATTGTTCTATGTCTGTAGTTTGTGCAGTGCAATTGCTGTCTAGTATCTTATCTTAACAAGGTTGACAAGAAAATGGAAGATTTTGCAAGAACTGATTTAGTGATACTGATATGCTCCATGAAATGTGGATAAACTGTATTTTTGTAGTTCCTGGTCATGCATTACAATTACTCATTATATTGTCAATAAGTTACATTAAAATTATTTACAATTACCTTTCTGTTCTTGCTTTTTCTCTCTCTTTCTCTCTTTCCATTCCATTCATTCCAAAGCTGCTTAAGGAGATAGCTAGGAAACGCAGAAGCATTCGTCTTGGGAGGGAAGTTGAATTAAAGCCATATATTGCAGCTCACTTTGAAGTTCTTCCTACGGAGTTCACGTTGGGGGATAAGAAGCATTACGGTGGCTTTGAGAATAAGCAACTGCAGAGTGGTCAAGAATATGTCTTCTTCGTATTAGCTGTAATGGAGCACTCAGAATCTGTAAGTTATTTAATACTTTTCAATTGCAGTCTTACCTTTCCACAATCATGAAAATATTTTTTTAATGTTTATTCCACTTCCCAAAAGCTGATTTTAACAGTATATGTCAGAACATCTCTAAATCAAGTGTTTCCTTGCTTAGTTCCAATTAATTTCTTTAACTTTTCTGCTTTGCTTCCATCTTTGTGTGTTACTTCTGTGTATAACTGAAAACCTAAGGATCACCTTTTATTAGCTGTGTTGTGATCCTTCACAAATTACATGCTCTGCTATTTGAGATCATTGATACAGGTTCTGAGGCATGAACTTCACAGCAGCATCTTTCTCAATCTATTTAAAAAAAGAATTCATTTCTTGCCTTAATACTACCATTGAATAGTGGTGTCGGATTTGCAGGATTCTTGAAAGATCCATTGAATCAGAGACGTGCACAGCTAGCCTCTTTAGTGACAGTCACTCCCTAATGACTTTATCACTGAATTGTTAGAAAGTTAGAAAAGAATTCCTGAGGTGAGCTAAATAATGACCTGTCATTCCTCCTCATGTAATTCATATTGTAGTTATGTCCTGTTATGCTTGAGTTAATCCACTGTATGTAATATAGTAAAAAAAAAAAAAGAAAAAAAGACAGAAATAGGACCGTTGAAAGAAGTTGTGATACACATTAACATTTTAAGATATAGTGTGTAATATGGTAACTTTCTAATTGGTACCTAAATCTGACAGGTACATTTGCTGGCTCAACCATTCGAAACTACTACACCAATAATCTGAATTCTAGTCAAATGCTTTCAGTGTGTAACCTTACTATTATCATTCTTGATGTCAACAGAATTTGCCCACTTAAATACAATGAGGAAGTACTTTCAATTTGAATACTTTTGGATACATAGCTTCATTTGAAAATAAAATAAGTGTCTCCTGGAAGGTCTAACATGAATCAAAAATTCCCCTTTCACTTTTTGACAGTGGCTGTGTAGACAGAATTCTGAAGATGCTGCATCAGAAAAGTTCAAAGTGGACAAATTAGGCAACTTTTTGCTATAAGGTTAGATAGTCAAAAATCTGTGTGTTGGATATTACTTGTACTAAAAATTGATCTTTTCAATACAAAGTACCATTTCTTATTTATTTTTCTCTATTAATTAAGGCATTGGTCATTTCACATAACCCTAAGGTTATTACTTTGTTAGAAAGAAATGAGGATGAAAAAGCAGGAATAAATAGGATTGTAAATTTACAGCTGAAAAGGCTAGTATTGAAAAATAAATCTAGGAGCCTACCGTTGAAGATTTCAAAAGGCATTACTAAAGTTACAATATGGACAATATCTGGTTTAGCATGCTATCTAAAACATCTATATGATTAAGCAGCACGAGGTAATCACAGCGAGTGAAGAGCTTGTAAGGGTGAGTGAGCTTCAACTCCCCGTGCTTCAGTGTATCTGCTTTCAGTATAGCTGTTTTTCTTCTAGGACTATAGATGCTACTGGTGTATGAGTTGTAACTTGCGAGGGATATTTTTCCCAATATTCAAAATACTGTTTACATAAGGTTTCTTTTTCAGAGTACACAAAATTTCTCTGTTGATTGGGAGAACGGAGAACTTGCCTTACAAGAGGGCATGGAGAAGTCTGACTTTGTTTAACTTAGTAAAATGGAAGTTGAAAGAATTTATAACAGTCTATAAATATGTAAGCATGTTATGAAGAGGAAGGAAAAAAGCCCAATAGATAAATTTGGCAGAATAATAAATAAGTTTAAATTAGTCATTAATACAGGTATGTTGAAAATTAAAAGCAAAATCCATATTTATTGGAGAACAGGTAGTAAGTGCTCATACTGTTATCCCTCAGTAACCCTCTTTATCCATTTCCAGGCATTTTTTCTACCTGCTGCAAAGGAATAGGCTAAATACATTTCTTACTGTAGCTACGGGCTTTTTTCTGTCTTTTGAGAATACTGAAGGTGGGGGGAAAAAAAATCCCTCAACTCAGGTGTTTCAGGAATGAAACACGGACACTCCCCCATTTCTAAACAGCAATCACAGACTTAAAGTGTGTAGTGCCAGGTTTAGTAAAAGAGCGTAAGATAACTGGATGTCACTGTCATGAGTACTGACTCCGTACCAGGTAGAGAAAGTGCCTCAGATTTGCCAGTCCTTATCCTATCTCTGAACTTAAACTCACTGTCGTAGCCCAGAGCCCAAAAAAGGCCCAAATAAAGTTTAAAAGAACATGTGTCCTTTGATTACACTTGTCCTGCTTGGGGCATCTTGCAGTATACATTGCAAACATGGTAAGGGAAAACTAATCTCTTCTCCTGATTATCTTATTCTATCTTAACTGGCATTCCTGATCAACTGCTGAATCAAGTTTTTAAGTCTGTTGCAAGAGCTTTAGTTCAAATCCTAGTTTAGTGCTGGTGGAGACACTCTAGCAAAGAGAAGAAATAAGTACAACCCATTCTCCACTTTTGACTTTACTGTAGCTCAGGGTTATTTACATGATCCAATTTTAGCAGACTGGCTCCTCACCTCCTGTCTGTAATTTCAACTCTGCACTCAACCATAGACCAGAAATCTCAGATCAGACCAGAATAAAAAAGAATTGTTTTCTTATCACAAGTCTTGTTCTAGGCCAGCTGGCTTTATGCTATCCAGTAAGGCAAAGATTTGCAATGGCCTTTGTCGGTTCATAATTCTAACTCCATCCCTAACAAAGACTTTGAGTATTTAGCTTCCATTCATGTTCTACAGTAGCTTCTCATGTTTTTCAGTCTTAAATTCAAATTGTCTCCATCCTCTGTAACAACATCTGCAGTTTGTCAGACAGTTTTTGACTGATCAAAATGTACCCTACTATTGCCATAGGATCCTTTTCTAGGAACCTCCTACATTCAGTTCCCTTTATTATTATAACCTGTGGTGCTCTCATTCTTTCATAAGTATCCTTTCATATCTTGCAGGAACAAATAGTGTTAAACCAATGTGAAAGTAAAACAAAAGCAAAAAATGAGTAACTGATAGATTATATTCCTCAAGTTTCCCATTATCTCATATTCTCATTCTCTGCTTAAGTTCAGAAGTGTTCTGTGAGGGACTGTTACCTCATTTGTCTGCAGATCACTGCTAATATGTGGACCACAAAATAAAGATAGTCATAACAACACATTGTTCAGTTTGAAAGTTTATGTACTGCCTGACTTGAAGAAAAATAGCATTTTCACATTACTTCGTTCATTGCATCGTTATCTTGTATAGATTTATTTTACATCTACGATAGTTAATATTTTAAATGTGCTCCTTTATCATTAAGTAAGATTTATTTTATTTATATAGACCATGTATGCAACCAGCCCATATTCTGATCCTGTTGTGTCGATGGATCTTGATCCCCAACCAATTACAGATGAGGAAGAAGGCTTGATTTGGGTTGTTGGACCAGTTCTTGCAGTGGTGTTTATCATCTGTATTGTTATTGCTATACTTCTTTATAAAAGGTAAGTTTACGCTTTAATTTTCTTATCAGGCATGTAACTTCCTGACATATTGACCATTTTGTAATATTGTTCCATACCGTATTTTTTGTTCTACAGTAGTAACTGTCTTTTCTTTGGGATATTTCCGTATTTATTAATGGTTTCCAGAACATAGCAGAAATTTTAGTAGATTAACTGAAAATTTCCAATAATTACAGGTATGTGGGTACATTTTTCTGCTGATGACACTCTATTAACATTTCTGCATTTAAATATTTTTTCCACTTTGCGTACATTTGTGAAGAAAATATGTGCTTGCATATAAATATGTGAGGAATTCGCACATTTGACTTTTTAGGACTTATGTTTAGATATGTAATAATAATACATTAGGGGTTACATTCAGCTTTATGTTAAACGTGAGTTTCATCTCCACCCAAGTAATTTGAGTTTTTACCTTTGACATTTGGCCTCAATTTGGCAATGTATCTGTATGAATTTGAAGCTCTGAACTGAGAGATTAAAGAAACGTCAGTAGCTGTTTTCCACTAATCTTGCAACGAGATCAAACTTCACTTACTCTTCTTTCATGATCTGTGACACAGATGTAGGTTTGCTGTTACACAAAGGACTTTGCCTTACAACATACTAGATGAAAACTGTGTATGATGCCTTAATTTATACATAGCAGCCTTTTACAGTGTAAATTAGTTCACAGGGGTCAAGATACTAAATCAAAACTAAATAACAAACCCGTAAAGTTTATTTTAATGTTTAGATTTTGTTCCTAATACATTTTGAATTGTATTGGTGAAGTATAATTGGGAAATACTATAACGATGCTGTGATCTTGTTAAGGGGAGGGGAGCACACTAGGGGTAATTTCATTAAATGGAGTATGTCTTCTAAAACTGATGGCTATGGTGCTGTCACCTGCATATAAATATTTACATTCTATTACCCTGTATGCTCTTCCCACCTTAAGTTACTCCAGTCAAATACCTCTGAAGTTACACACAGAGAGCTGGCTTAAGGTTTTGGAAAGAGAATTCTCTGTTCAGTAGTAAAAAAACCACTCCAGAGTTAAGCTTAGCTTTGGGTTCCAAACAGATACACATTTATAGAATGCTCTTTAGGACTATAATCATACAGCAGCATAATACACTGTCTATTGCTTGCAGCTATTATGTCTCCTGGAGGTTTCTATTAGTGCCTACTGTCTCAGCCAGTCTAATTGATTAGCAACCAGTGAACTTCTGTTTGTGTCTGTCACTTCAAAAACTGGGCATTAGAGGTGTGCTAAAAGTGAAATACTCCTTTCTTCTGGTTATTTTGGATTGTTAAAAGTAAAACTTCTGCCATACTGCAAGACAAATCCAAACAGTGGCATATAAAGCAGATGTGTAACTGCTTCTGGAAATATTGATTACATGTATGGAACCATAAGAACAATCTTCAATTCTATTACCAAAAAAATTGTAGGCATATTCCACAAATGAACAGGTAAAATTTGTTAATCAATAGTGTGAAGAGATTGTCATTCACTGAAAATGGAGGACATATTTTCCGTATGTTATTTACTACTGATACTAGAACTGTTAAGGCAAATGTCCGTATGTATTTATTTATTTTTTCTATTGTCAGCGATAAGCTGAATTGTTAAACAGCACTGATTTGGCAAATCACCTCTGAGAAATTGTGACTGCAGTTTTACTACTCTATGATCCTCTGTGAACTTTTCATTTGTGTAAAAAAAGGTAATATATAATAGGATATTTTTTTTCTTGAGTGTGCAACCTGGATGCAAACTTACAGCTAGAGTTCGATAACTTTACTGTTGTAGAACAATAATAACTAGACAAGACAGTAAGGTTATTCAGCATAGTACTTTGAGAAAACAGTAAATTTTCATTTCTGAGTTAACTCGGTTAAAAGGAGTTACTGTGGCTAGAGGAGTTGAACATGGTAAAAATATGCAATAAGAAGTAGGAAAACAAGAAATTTTCATGTATACAGGAAACTTTACAAGTGTATTTCTAGAATACATTGGGGCATAGCGCAAATCAGGTATGATAGGGAGATAATAAAACAAAGGGTAGAGGATATCTGCCTAATACACGAAAACACATGTGAAAAATATTAAAAAGGAGAAGATTATGTTGAAGGTTCTGCAGTGGGAAGAAGATGACTGGGAAATGACCAGGTCTTTTGAAGTATGATGGGTAGAAACTCAAATAATGGTCAACTATGCTTAATTCCCTTCATCCATAGAAGCCTTTACGAACAGACTCGGACCGCTAATATCATGATTTACAATACTACGTTCACATTTTAATTTCAGTCATAGAGAAAGGATGACTGCAGTTTCTAAAAGAATCATTTTAAGGCGAGAAGTCTGGCCCTCATTTAAAACAGATACAATCACAGATAGTGTGGATAGGCTGTGTGGGTTGATGTGAAGCGTATTTAACTGTCCCAAAGACTAGGACTGCATATTTGACCCCTTTACTATTTGTTGGTCAGTTAGTATAAAGGTTATTGCCTCTGCATTTACTCTTCTTAAAATCTGAAAGCAAAGATACAGCATAGAAAGATTTTTGAATCATGTACTAGAATGATCACAAGGTCACTGTGGCTTAGTACATAGTAGTAATAGATGGGGAAAATACTGAAGAGTACCTTTTGTTGTCATCAGATATAGCTGCAGTATAATACCCAACACAATTGAGGGCACTTAATGTACTGTGTGCAGAAGATCTCACAGATTCACAGAGCTGAAAGATCACACCTCTATTTATTATGATCAACAGATAGACAGAAAGATAGACTAACACAGTATTTACAGTGTTTGTGTAATAGAACCTGTTAGTGGGAGATACTAAATTGTTTTCCTTGTTTAGTTGATCTTTATAGATCATGGATCACTACAGATCTATATAGATAACTGTAGACCTCAAGTATGTGACATTCCTTGTAAATCTAAAAAGATGTGTAATACTTCACTGGAGAAAGATTTATGCTTACCTTACTCTCCAGGGTACTGTTAAAAATATCTTACTGTTTTATTACCTGATTTAGTGAAAGAGTTTTAAAAGTTTGTTTTGGGGTTTTTTTAAAAAGATTTAGTAAAAGTCTTACATATCTAATGTATTTCACCTTGTTCTTCGCTTGCCTTTGTCTCTCTCTTCTCCCTTTCTATCCTTCCCTGTCTCCTCTGCCTTCCACTTTCACCTTTCCTCCCTCCTGCCATCTCTTCACTCTAGAATCTCTAGAATGTAAGAGGGAAATACATCTTAGTGAGATGTCGTTTGTCAATGTGATGTTAACATTACTTTGATAGCTCAAATTCAACACTCATTCTCCATTATCTCACTGGCTGAAATTTGATGTGACACTATTTTGCAGATAATGTGTAAACGAGGTGTTTTTTTCAGCAGCAGACGATTCTCTTTGGACTTAACCTTGTGTCCTCCATTTATTCTATGATTCCCATACATTAAATGCTTTGTAAGTGTCATTTCTTAGTTTAGTTATATATCTTTACTGTAAATCAACATTTCTTGCATCTCCTGTTGTCATGCTTACCCTGTTTGCTGCTGGTCAACTAACATTGCACATTTTCTCCCCTCTTTGCTGCATTAAAATGGAGCAGTAAGCCTGACAGGTGAGAAGTGAAAAATAATCACTCTTCGTTTAATCCAGAAAAGGAGAAAAAAAGAGTAAAAAATAGTTACTGTAGTAATGATCTAGACAAAGCATCTGTCAGTCTAAGTGAACGTAGACAGTGATCTATCGATACGAAGGCAACTGAAAAATTGATGTTGTTTACACCACTGAAAGTAACGTAACATATACAGCCAAATTTCACTGCTTTTTTTTGTGTCTCCATGAGGTATATTTTCAAAACACAGCACAGCTATACAATGTACGTATGATTTTATCTGTGTTTTAATGACGTTGAAGCAGTGGTTCTTCGCTATAATCAAAGCCGTTGAAGAAATGCATGGTTGTAGTTGAAGTGTTAGCTGCTCTAATCTCCGTAATGCTCTGTACACATAGACTCAGTGCTGATTTACAGTTCTACAAGCAAAAATGATATGGTGATCTCGTTTGTCCTTTGTGGAGTTTTTTTCCACCTATCTCAAAACCATTTCATAATCTGAAAGAATTGTGATGATTTCTATAGTCTGAAAAGATTAAAAAAAGCCAGAATGATCCTGAGAATAATAATAAATAATAAGCCATTGTATTACTCTGTAAGTATTCAAAATATTCAGATATATGATTTGAAGAGATTTTAGTGCTTTTAGTAGATTAATATGAAGTTCTGCTGCCCAGTACTGGCTTACAAGAAGAAAAAAGGTAAATGAAGCTTGTCTCTGGGCAGTTCCACTGTTCCCTAGGCTTCAGGAGAAGGAAATATAGGTAAAAATACTTCTTGAAAGCTGCATCACACATAAGAAAGAACACTAGGGCATTGTACTACTATCGTGAGAGTTTGAGATAGTCAGCATCAAAAATGAAAAAGGAATTTCAACTCAGTTTTTCCATAGTATTTTCTTTAAAAGAGTAAAAACAGAAGAATCAGATTTAAACCTTCATGGATTCACTGAAGAGAAGTTAATAACATGTGTTAAGATACTTACCAGAGAACACATGGAATGCTTTTACAGGAAAATATTTTTTTTTTCATGAATTCATAGGACTAGTAACTTTCAAATAATTCCTACAACAATGTTGCTGTTTGGCTTTGCATAGTCTTTGAAATCTTCCTATATGCACCTTTCAGGAATGCCACCAAGTGTTCATCATTTCAAGAACAGCAAGAAATCAATTGGAGCATTTTTAAGAGCTCAGCAGAATAATAAGAGATTTAGGATTGTCACATTGTTACTTGACTAGAAAAAAAGAAAGAAAAAAACCTCTAACAATAGTGGCATGTTAGAGCAAATATTGGACACCTGGAAAAGATTTTGCTATCATAAACCTTAAAATCATCTTGATTCTGTTTTTGCAAAGTAACTCTTCGCTGCTGTTTGCATCTTAATTTTATATTACATGAATAATATCAACCAGTTTGCATTTTCATTCAGGAACTCGCAGGGGATTAGTGAAGAGGGATTCCTCTTTAAATTACAGCATTAAATTCTCAGATTCCTGAATGAAAATGCAGAGTGGTAGATATTCTTCGTGTAACATAGTTTTCCATGTTTTGCATTAGAAAATTATATTCTCGAATGTTTGGAGTCCATTTTACCAGAACAGAGTCAAAAGACTTGTACTCTGCTTCTCTCTAGAGAAAGAGGAGCACACAGAAGTTATCATCATTTCTTTTTTCTTTCTTTCTTCCTTGCTTTCTTTCTCTTCTTCCTTCCTTCCTTGTTTGCTAATTCTTTCATTATTGCTTGCTTTCTTTCTAGCTTTTTTCTTCCTTCCTTGCTTTTGTACTTGCTTGCTTGCTTTCTTACTTTCTTGTTTGCTTTCTTGCTTTCTTTCTTGCTTGCTTTTGTGCTTTCTTTCTTGCTTGCTTTTCTGCTTTCTTGCTTGCTTTCTTGCTTATGTTCATTTGTACTTTCTTTCTTTCTTGATTACTTTCTTTCTAGCTTTCTTCATTTCTTTCTTGCTTGCTTTGTTGCTTGCTTTCCCAGCTTGTTTTGGACAGATTGGCAGTAGTACTATAATTGCAGTGAAACTCTTAATTTGATCAGAAACATACATACAGAATCTGAGCCTTGAATATATAGGCGTGGTCAGATGCGTAAAAATTATGTAGTGCAGCTCTTACAGACGTGAGAGGCAACAGAGCAGATTCTTACTTCCTAGAAACTGAAAGGAATAGGTGTCTTCAAAGATAGATGTCTTCTATACTGTTCTCTCTCATATTGAAAGCACTCAAAGAATGCAGGTTATTTTTACAAGCAATGAAAAGCTGTGCATATAAAATCTGAAATACTCAATTAAAATAATTTGGTGTGCTCATTTTTAATCACATGCTCAAGAGTTGTCTACTTTTTAATAAAGGTATAGCTCGCTAGCTTTTAACGTAGAGATAGTGTGAATTTTTGTGATTTTCATGTTCTAATACTTAACTATTCAAGTGTCCAGAATGATGATCTAGAGGATCACTCAAGGGTAGAATGCAGTTATTTTCCCTCTGACATTTCTATATTTAGATTCATTTTGCCATTGCAAATTGTAGCTGCCTTACCCACCATCATAATTATTTTACTTTTGCACTGAATAAAATACTGTTCCAGAAATAAGCATCTCACCTTATGTGTACCTGTATTCACCTTCTATGTGCAGGAAGAGGGCTGAATCTGATTCTAGAAAGAGCAGCATACCCAACAGCAAGGAGGTCCCCTCTCACCACCCCACAGATCCAGTGGAGCTGAGACGCCTTAATTTTCAAACTCCAGGTGAGAGACAATAATACCTCTTTGACAGCTCTGTGATCACAAACTGATTAGTGGTGCTGTTACAGAACAGAAAAATTGATTGTTTAGAAAAATATATTTTGATTGCTTATGGGGTTTTGCACAATTTATTTCTATTTTATTTTTGGAAATAATTCTGTAATTTCTATAGTTAAAGAAAAATCCTTCATGAAACAAAACTGAAGTTTTCTAAATAAGACCCCAAAGTCACATATGTTGTATAGATGTGTTTTATGTGCTAAAATGCCAAGTTAAACCTAACAATGCTACAAAATATTATTGGGAAATGTACATCCCTCTATTAATGATATTCTTACAGCTACTTCTTCGTAAATAAGCTTCCCTCTTATCTACTGTACTATCAGATTATCCATTAACATTATTGGAAGTTCCACTACAGTCCAAGTGTACAACACAGAAAAGAAACATAAACTAGAGAAATCGACTTGTCTTTTAAAATCAAGCTGTATGTTACGGTCAAGGAGGATTTTAACATGTCAATAGTTCTGAAGGTAGAAGTCACACACTCCCAAACATTTTATTTACTTATTTTATTTATTAAGCATTGTTTTCTTAAAACTATTTGTTTTGATAGTCAAGAAACATCAGGAGAAAAATACTTAAAATAGTATTGATTTTTTACCACTTTTTTATGAGACAATTTTATTTTTTTAAATTGCCTTTATTTTGATCATGATGTATTCCAGTAAACTTGTTTTCTATCACCATGATTGCACACAGTCCCAGTTTGATGCTAATTACTTACTGAATATTCCTGAGACTTTTGTTTGTCAAGTTTATTACATCAAGTGCAAAAAATAATGAATTCAAGCTCATAAAGGCAGGAAAATAAGTACTTGAGATGTTCAGAGATTAGCTGCAGAAGCTGATATACTAAATTTTACAAAAGAGTTAACTGAACTTGCAAATCTCAATTCTGATCTTCTAAACAGCTGCTATGTTAAGAAAGTTTTGCCCCAGCAGGAGTGGATCTGGAGAGCAATGAATCTGGCGCTAAAGACCCAACATCCCCACTGCGTGCATACAACAGACGTAGAAAGGCAAGAGTCTGGAGACTCGAGTTTTACTCCAGCCTTACTTTTTTAGTCTGTTCTAGTACACTGAATGCTGTTTAGCAGATGGGGCAATTTAGGTGTGTTTCAGGAGTGCATCTTCTAGTTTAGTTTCATCTGAATATGGGAATCTTGTTGACATGCTCTGAGATCTCTCTACAATATGAGCCTAAGTGCAGTAAATGGAAATGATTGAAAGTTTTGATTCACAATTGTGTTTCTGAGACTGCAATATTAATGTAGAATCATCCTGACTGAGCAAAAGTTTTGTATTATATTCAGCACTTTCATACAAATTTCTAAAGGTTGTTATAGAGATAGAAGTATACATAGAATTCTTTGAAACATGAAAAGAAAAATTACAGTTCTTACAGTTTTGCTTATACCTAAAACAATTGTCTGTATACAGATCTATATTAAGTAGAGTAGATGGCTTAATAACTAGGTATATAAGCATAATTTTCTGGTGTCCATGTGTTTAAATGTGGTGTCTTACCTATCCATTTAGTATTCATCATGAATTAAAATAAAATGTTGGCAGAAGAAATGATGCCAACTCTTAACAACTTTACATCTAAAATTAATTAATCTTGAAATTAATTCTAAATTTACATTTAGAATGTAAGTTTATTAGGAAATGGCAGAATTTGTGGCACTTGTAGACACCATAATTCCAGCTCATTGATCTGAAAAGAACTGGAGAGGAGTGGGAGTGCACATTTCCTTGCAGTGCTGTAGTTTTTCTGAGAAGATTGCAGGTGTTTGTGAAGCTGCTTGAGCAGAACATGTACAATCCATTTCTACTATGAGGTCTTTTTCTTTGCTGTAAACCTTTTCATTTAATGGAGAATTAAAATTATTATTAAAAATATAGTATAGGAATCAAATTATGATCTTTTTTCCTACTATTGTACCACCTAAGACCCCTAGGTACATGTAAGGCCATAATGTTACTCAGCATGCAACCAAATATCAAGGAGAAAATTCCTACCCTAGGAAATTGTCTTGCAGTGTAACACTTGCTAACATGTTCTTAATATGTAATTGTAGTCCCAGTGAAGTCAAGGTATAGTTCTTCTGCTAGTAAAAGAAGACATTAATTTAACTCACATTAACTTCAATTAGGGCTACAAGTTCATTAAAATCTGTCTAAATTTAACTGGTTATTTAGATCTTGCTGGAATGTTTACCCAACTCCGCATAATAACACACCATTAAGTAACATGCAAGACAAACCTTTTCAAGAGAAATGTAGAGAAACTACAGAAAGGCTGTACGTTCAGCATACCATTTTTGTTGGTTTTATTGTTCCTTCAACTCTAAGATGTGTGGTTTTTATTTTCTACCAGGTAGCAGAAATAGGCAGTAGGGTACTGCTGGGACAAAGCAGGCTGCTGAGAGAAGGGAGTGAGGGTGATGTGGTTACGTGTTGGATTTCTTTCACTGAGACATGTGCAGTCACGTTCATATGATGGCCTTATCTAATCTGTAAGATGTTACCATTTCTGAACATTGCCTATAGATAAAATAAATTACAGAATGGTGAATCTACTTTAGCAGTCAGTATATGCCAAGTCAGTACAACTGCATCAGAATAGATGATTTGACATCATTGTTATCATAATGATTTATTTATTTAGGTTATGAGAGCATCCACAGTTTGTTTGGAGCTTTCTGGGCTCCAAGTTGCTTCCACAGTTGCTACAAGTGGAAGGGGGAAGAAAAAGGTTTATAATGAATCCATAATGTGAAGAAGTGTTAGAGAAGAAAATTTCAAATTACATTGGCATATCCAGATTGTCAGTTTTCACTGGGAGAGGTAGATGAGACACTCCTATAAAATTCTGGATTTTCATAAATTTTAATACTTTAAAAGATTTCTGAACACCCTCTTTCCAAAAATGCTATCAATCATATATTTTGTGTAAGGAAAGATCTGATCGGATATAACTATCAAAATAATTTGGAAGAGAAACCTTTGTTGTGGTAAATTTGAGTTTCTAGCCACAAGAACAAAATGCTCCTGGTAGAGGTGGTTAGGCATAACTTTTTGAAAGAAATTATGGGAAAGCAGTATTTTATCTTTGGTCATATTTAGGCAATGGTTTAATTTAGAATAGAACAGATTCATAGAAACGTTTTGGTCAGAAAAGACCCTTTAGATCATGAAGTCTAATCATTAACTTAGCACTGCCAAGTCCACCACTAAACCACACCCCCAAACACCACATATGCATGTATCTTAAATACCTCCAGGGATGTTGACTCAACCACTTCCCTGGGCAGCCTTTTCCAGAGCTTGACAACACTTTTGGTGAAGAAATTTTTCCTCATATCCAATCTAAACCTCCCCTGGTGCAACTTGTGGCCATTTACTCTCATTCTGTCACTTGTTACTTGGGAGAAGAGACTGACACCCACCTTGCTACAACTTCCTTTCAGGTGGTTGTAGAGAGCAATAAGGTCTCCCCTCAGCCTCCTTTTCTCCAGAATAAACAAACCCAGTTCCTACAGCTGCTCCTCATAAGGTTTGTGCTCTAGGTCCTTCACAAGCTTTGTGGCCTTTCTTTGGAGATGCTCCAGCACCTCCATGTGTTTCTTGTACTGAGGCGCCCAAAACTGGACACAGTAATTGAGGTGTGGCCTCACCAATGCCAAGCACAAGGGGACAATCACTTCCCTAGTCCTGAATTTAGGGATAATTATGTTGTACTTGTCATAAAATTGTCAATTCAGCACGAAGATGTAATAAAAATCCACAGTAAACTACCAGCACAGCAGATGTCTTTCTTTCCTTTCACTTTTTTTGTCCTGTCAATGTAGAACTTCATTCTTCACTAATCTAATACTTACATAAAGAGTTTCCCATCTTACCTTGTCCAGGAAGGGTCAAATTCATCTCTGGCTTCACTCCTTACTGGATGGAGTAACTCCGTAGATAAATTTGACATTTTGTCTTGACGTTTGGAGTAGTCCACAGTTCTACATCTAAGAACAAGATCCCATGTCCACATGTGTTATCCAAAGATGTATATTTGTTAGATAAATCCATATGCCAGTGAGTGGATCACAGCTGTGCCAAATTTTCTTTGAGTAAACATGAAAATACTCAACCTCTCAGTAGCATAAAGGATTTCGTTACTCTTCTGGAACTGGAGTAGCTGAGGAAAAGTCAGTCACGTTTTTTCTGTTCTACAATTTTCTTATGAAATACAAGATTAAAATCATTGACTTGGTGTGCAAATTTTAGAAGTCTCTGTTCTGCATGGGAGAGTAAAGGTAGGGAACGGGTAATAATTAAGCCTTCAGAAAAGGTTTCATCAAATGAGAAAACACAGTTTTGCATAGAGGAAAATAACTGATGTTAAGTGGTTTGAGTGGGTTATGAGAGACCCAAGGCTCGGGCAGAGAGTTCGATCTGCCAATCAGCTAAAGAACTAAATTGAGTCATGCCTCAAAAGTGACTGGTTTTTTTCCTCATTTAAGTATAAAATGTAATTTGTGTAATTGGGTGCCAATTAAACAATTATCTCATTATCTTTTACAAACTAAATAAGATGCTTTGAAATACAAGAACAATAAGTGGAATTATTACAGCTCTGCTTTTTTATTAGAAACGTAGATGCTCATAAGACACTTATTCGCTAGCTTCATAAGGAAGTTCCACTAACTTATTTCAAAGATATGGCAGGAAAAGGTTAAAATAGGTCCAGAGGAAAAATGTGCAAATAGCCAAAGTGGGAAAAGTGATGTCTGGATTTAGTCACCTGCTTCACTGGGTAGCAGGAAAATTCTTGCCTTTGTTTATCCACACAATTTCTTTTTATGGGAATCATGACAATGCTGAAGGACGTACTGTTCTTTGTCTCCATGGCAAAACCAGCCTGGAATAGCTTTCTCACAGTGAGCGGTCCTACATATAGCTCTTCACATGAACTTTACTCACATGAAAGATTTAGACACCTAAAAGAGGTACAGGATTCAGAGTGCAAATGACACTTCTTTGATATCCCACTTGGTTGCTTTCAAATGTAGAGGCAATCAAAATCTCCTTAGCTGAGAGATGGAGTTGAAACTTCTGCTTCTCACAGAGTAATTTTTTTTTTCTGGATTTTAGCCAACAGTTTTGCAACATGTTATTGTATTGAACAATCTTAGATCAGAGTCTGAAAACTAGATCTCCCCTTTTCTCAGTGTAGATGGCTTTCATACCTCACTTAGAACTGGGGCTTCTGCTGTGAGGCTACAGAGCCCCTAGAGCTGCTTAGTAGAGCTAAGTCATTGATAAAGAGCAAAAATTACTTTCATTCCAGAATAATTAATCTCGTTTTGAAGAACATAAATCATTCTGGAATAAAAGTGACTTCGTTTTGCAATATTATATGCACATTTGCAACTATTTTAGAATAGCTGTTGCAGAATGACATATTTCTTTAGAGCTAATCTTGTAAATTTAGCTTTGTACACAAGATGCAAGATCACTCTCTGGCTTAGCTCTAACTGTATGAAAAAAAATCTTAAGTAACAGTAATTTTTTTGTCAAATATACTAAAGGCGTCCTTGCTAAATTTTCCTGGATGCCAGATTCTGACTGTGTCAGGGTCATCTTTAATTTTTCCGTTTTCCATGCCCAAATTTTAAATATATATTTCTTTCTACTTTTTTGGTAACAGTAACCCCCTTTACTGATTCCGCCCTTTTTCTATAAAGGGACAACATCTTAATCAACATAGATTGGTGTGTGGGAGGGTATTCTGTATTATTAATTAAAAATGAGGATGCAATAAATCAGTTTTTAAAGTCACAGAGTATTGATTCAATGTGGACCTGAAACACAAGTTATTTCATAAAGAAATTTATGTGAAAATAATCTCATATTTTCAGTTCATTTAAATAGTAGTCTGTATGCTAGCAGCTGTGCACTTTAATTTCTAACTTCCTGCTCATTTATTGTGGCATGTCAGCCTACAGGTCCAAATTTGTAAATAAATGTGTCTTTTTTAAAGCCCGTATCATAAAACTCTGACAGCAAACAAAATCCTAATTTAACGGACTAATGACAAGACCAAAACACTCACTTGTTTCAGTGGGGTAAAGGAGTATACTTAACAGGTTTAATGTCTATTAATATGCAGATGAATTCTGACCTTACTCTCTCTGGTTTTTTCTTGAAATCGTGGCACATATGGTATCCGATGTTCCTTAGTCATGTATTTATCACATATTAACCAAAAGATAATTCTACACTATAATTAAACCATACATTCCCATTTAATTCACGCGGAGGGATTACTACTAGGCTGCATAGGATGAATCACATTTGGCAATCTTCTTCCAAATCCAAAAACAAAAGCTCTTTATGTGTACAATTTCAGATGTGTTTTGCATGTGATAGTTTTGGGTTTTTTTTTTCTGTTTGAGTTTTTATCTCTTTATTTTTTTACTTTAAAGAAAGTTTGAAAACATGTTTTCAGCATGTTGTTTCTTTTCCCTTTATAGCATGTCACAGGATGTGTTGTAATTTAGTTGTATTTTGTCTTTAATTTTTTGTGTTTTCCTAGTGTGTGTTGATTGATGTGGGGGTGTATCAGCAAATAAGTGTATTTTCTTATTTGTAGCCACAAAACCAAGTGTGTTTACGTTTATTTTGGGTGGGTTTTTTGAGTCAAGTTCTACACCTGCTGTTCACATGCAACTCACGTTTAGCTCAGTAGGAGTCTCGTGCTTTTGCATGAGGTATGATGAGATCTTAAAATGTTCATTCATAGCATATTCTGTTATAATGCTTGTTATGATTCATAGACTGATTACATAACAAAAGTCATCCAGCACATCTTTTAAAAAGTAGCTACTTTTATCATCTCAGTAGAGCACATTTCATGTATTTAAAAGATGAAAATAAACCAAATGCAATTACTTCACTTCATAAGTTAACTGCAAAATATTATTTGAAGAAAGTTAGTAAGTGTGCAAGTGTAAGTGCCTAAAATGAGTTCTGAAGAAAGGAGTTACAAGCAGTCAAAATCTGCCAGTATCTGATGTTGTAAGTAGTTCATTTTTTTCCTTACAAAAGAAAGTTTCATGTCAAGCTTCACTTTGCACAAAGTGTTTAATGTGAAATCTCCCCTTCGGAATGTCAAGTGGCATACAGAGGAGCATATAAACAGGTAGTTTATAAAAGAAAGGACATTCCATGTCTTAAAAAAAAAAAAAATCCTTCACAGTAAGCTAATTACTGAGATTTGTATTCATTATGCGGTGATTTAGACAGGTTCATCATGTAATGAGCAAGTCTCGTTCTCTTTGACTTTATGTCCTTTATGTTTACAGTAGAGTAACTGGACCTTTAGACATCTTCCTAGTTGAGTTTCCAGACGCTGTTTTGTGCATGTCTGAAGTGACTGTATGTACGAGATTGATTGATTATGATGGTCTACTGCTGTTACTAATTTGTTTCCCATTTCCGATTGGCTTTTACTTTTTACAGCTTTGAGCAGTAATTCAGTCCCCTACGCCTCACTGATTGGCTCTGTGTCCTCCCTCTCTAGCCAAACTACCACTCAGTCCTTATATGATAATAACTCTCTCCCACGATTCGCTCGAAAAGGTCTAAACATCTTTGTCTCTATTATTTTCTCTGTTCAAGCACTGTTATAGATGTACATCAGTCCACCTCCATTTCTGGATCAATCTAGAGTTCTCTTGTGCCTTTTCACTCACATATTTTCCATAGGGGTGCTTGATCTGGATCAATCGGTATAATTATTAGATGACTGTCACCCACACTTGTTTTGAGAATAGCCAAGTTCTATTAAGTGAAATTTCTAATAAAATGGGAGACAACCAGAACTGATTCAAATAAACTAGTACTTATGGACTAATTTGTTGATTGACATTTATAAGAAATCTCCCCATTATATCTGAATATTCTGCTTTGTTAGTTGACTGACAGCTTGCCTTAATATCTACTTTAAATAATGTCTCACCATCACAGATGTGCTATGAAGGTAATACATACATACACATGTATAAGGTAAGAAGAATTAGGGCCAATGCTGCTGGATATTATTTTGGACTCTAGTATGATGCCTGAAATATGAAAAGAATCAAAAAGAAAGCAATAATTTAAAAAACAGAAAAACATGCTATAGTGTGACTGTGTTGTAACCACATGGTCATTGTCATCTATGTTTACAGGAAATGCAACAGTCTTAGGCATGCTCTTGAAATTCATGGTGACAAAGCAAACTGCATTGTGCAACATGGCTTCCAGCTTGAGCCCCCTTGAGTCATCACTGTTTTCCTTTGTAATTTCAAGAGATACTGGGGTTCACTAGCTGTATTTTTCTAGCCAGCTCTGTTTTCTTCCCACAAGCAATTGAAAATTCAGTTTTATTTTAGGTATGATAGTATAAAGCATGAAGAGAAGAATGTAAGCATTTTTGAGGAGGATCATGAAGACTAATAGCGTGAAACAAACATGTTCACAAATTTTTGCCTGGCAAATCTTCAGCTGGCAGATTGTTCTAGTTGACCCCACATCTTTTCTTTATTTTGCCTGTACTGTCCCTATACTCCCTTCCACACTCATCTCTGTATCCAATTCCCAGCTCTTCTTCTTCTTTTTCACTCAGTATCTTCATCAGTGGACAAAGATGTTTACACCTGAAGTAGATTGTAGGTACTTTTGGGGGTTGATAAATGGGGTTTCAGATTAAGAATATTTTAAGGTACTAGTGCAGTCAGCATGTGTGTACAGACAAACTGTACAACCCCTGCCTCTACAATCTGCTACTAGTGAAAACATTTTTGAAGTTCTAATTGTCTGATGTCCAATGTTGTCTTCAGTGACTGTTGTCTAAATGCAATGGTGCATGTTACTCTAGTCATTCATAGTTGCATGTGAATGTCAGTCACCTCAAAATTTCATAAAATATGTAAATATTTCTAATTTAGTCAGAATACGTAGTCAGTCTTCTAGACCTTGATACATTATTATTAATCCTCAAGCTGTCCATTTCATTTTTTATAATTTATTTCATAAGTTGCTTTTATGTTGGTTTGTGGTTTCTTTGGTTTTTTACCATTTCCTTTGCAGGTTCAGGTGTCTCCGGTTACCTCGGTAACCTTCATTCTTCAAGTTCGTTTTTCTTGATTATGCACGTCGCTTTGTTTTCTGTCAAAACACTATTCTTTTCCCTTTAGGGCTCTTTCAGTGTCTGTTTCTCAACTCACCTTTCCTCATCTAATTCAATGGAGTTTCCATTTCACGCAGTGCAGGAGAAGGAGTTTGAAATTATATTAAGAGTCATTACTCAAAGCAGAGGTCAACATCAGGTTTATCTGTCTCATTTTTCCATACCTAAATAACCTCATTGACTCATATCACAGTAACTCTTTCCTCTACAGTAGGAATGTTAGCTTTGGGAATATGCTTGGTGACTTCTTTTAATTTGGCTTCAGAGCTCATCTATCCAGAGCATGTCCTGCTTTGAGTAACCAAACTATTTGCCTGCTTCTCTCACATACGACATCTTTACTACTTACACATTTCTAGCCATTCTAACTACTGCATTTTCTAAATTTTAGAGCGATGCCATCACTGTAGTTTACTTTAAGTTCTGTTCTTCTCTCTTGCTCAACAGGTATGGCCAGTCATCCCCCAATACCTATCTTGGAACTTGCAGATCACATTGAAAGATTGAAAGCAAATGACAATTTGAAGTTCTCGCAGGAGTATGAGGTAATTTTCACCACTTTCACATTATTTAAACTGTTTAAAATGTTCTTTCTGTTTCCTTGGACTTTTCTCTGATATGTACCCTCCCTGATGGTGCCAGTTTTGCATGATATTAAAAACATGATAAAAGTAGTTCTCTGTGTAAAATGACTACATAGATGAGGTGTCTCCTTTGCATGTAGTAATCTGTTGTCTTTTTATAAGGATATGTGTCAGGCAGATTCCACAGGCACATACTTGAAGTAGTGTGTGAAGGATACAGCAGTTACTCTTTTTAATATACACAAACATCCATCTACTGTGCAGTTAAAAGATATTTAGATTATTAAAAAAATGTGTAAAGTTGACAGGACACATACAGTACAAGCTCCAAAGAAGTTGCAGTCCACTGTGTTAATTTTGCATGGATTAAAAGAATTTGCAATTGCCTGGTGTCTCTCCTAATATAACAGTTTAAAGATATCATATTCTCCTTCTGTTAATAATACCACATTGATAATCTGTGAATGATGGTCTGTAAGAGCATGAAATAATTTAACTTGAAGAGAGTAATCATTTACAAGCCACCTTGTCAGTAATCCATGGGGTATGCTTCCTCAGACAGGCATACTCTCCTCAGTACTGTAGACAGTAACAGCCTCTCATGTACATAATTTGTGACTAACGAGACTTAGATAGCCATCCATTAAACCCAGTAAATTATAGCTATTTCTTTAATGCCAGTATGGTCTATGTCAAAAATCTGTGCGTAAGCCATGCACTGAACTATCAGAAAAAGAATGCTTCTTTAGAGCAGCTATGAGCGGTCATGTCAGTGATCCAAGGATTAACAACTCCCTGAGGTACCACTGACACAGTATTTTTGCTGTAGTCTCTTGTGTCACCATCCCCAATGCTTTGTTAGCATGGTGGAGTAAAAACCCATGTTACTCACATGTTTTTAGGGACTGCACATTCATTGCATTTGAAGGTTCATACAAACACTGACAGCGCAATAAAAAACACTGAAGAAGACTTCACATGTTGGTTCCATAGTAACATGTGACTGCGTGGTACAGAGATCCTGTAAATGCCCAGTGTATTTAAAAAATCTTGACAGAAAATGTTAAAAATTAATAATAACTACTACAATAGAGAACTGCAATTGCTTTTTATTTATTTGAACATGCTGTTCAGAAGAACCTAAAGACTGCTGTAAAAATAGTATCATTAGATGTCAAAAGGAAAATATAGTCTCAAAACTTAATGGAAATAAATTTGTTTGAAGAGCATCTCAGGATTGCTGTTTACTGTTGCAGTCACAAAAAATATGGGAGTATCTTCTCACATTTCTGTGTGTAAATCTCGTGCTCTTAAGTACGAACATTGTAGCATTTAAAGAATCAGTCACTGAAATTAATGTAACAGAATGTTCACTATTAAAAAAAAGCTAACATTTGGTGTGAATTTGATAATAATTTCCTGTCATACTATGGGCAAATTCTTTGGAATATCTCTGTAGGAAATTCCATTTAATAAATAAAAAATGTCATTAGAAGTCATATAATATAATATAATTTCCATAACTATAAATAATATACCTTTACTACCTCTTGAGTGTGTTGTAGAGATGACATGAGTCTTCTTATGCTGCAATATAACTTAAAAGTTTCAGTGTTTTATATTCCTCTATAATTTAAACCATTAATATAATCTTGAACATGTAATCTTAACCATTTAACGTCAGCATTGTGAAGATACATTGTCATTAGATCCTTAATATCTGTCCCTCCAGAACTTTTTACTGGTCTGTGTAAACAGCCCAGTTTCATGTTCTTTTTTTTTTTTTCTTTTCACATCTGGGCCAGATTGATGAGACATTCAAGGTTAAAATGTGGGCAACTGTAGATCAACATCAAACTTCATTCACATTGCATTGCCCAATGGTGTTCAAAATTTATCTGTGAAATCCCGGCTTTAGAGATACCACTTTTTTTCCATCTAGTCCAAGGTTCATCCATTTTGAAACAGAATTAGTGAAAAGCACTGCTATTTGATTTCATGGTCTAGTCTAGGCAGTGGACTAAGACTGCAGTTTGATGATCGCTGTAAGTCATCTCACTGTCCTGGCTGTGCATTCTTGTCTCTCTTGTGCCAATCCTGGCACTACTGCACGTACAGCTGTTCAAGGCTTATCTCAGGAAATAGAATCAATTGAAAACCAATTGTTTTATTTTTCTTTGCTGTTTTCAGTTGGATCAATTCCCTGAACTAGCTCACAACATGAGTGCATGAGGTCTAGTTCTAGGACAAGAGAACCAGTGGGAACACTTGTCAGGGTCAGGGATTGGGACCTTCTCTTTCAGCAGCAGTCCTCGCTGATGTTCCTTAGAAGCAACTATCTGATTCCGAGGCAGAAGTAGGTACAGATAGTAACAGTTCGTTCAGATCATGTTTGAGCTGGTGACACAGAAGGAAAAAGAGATATTTTTCATCTTCAAGAATTAAAGGTGTAACGTGCAGCAGGAAACCACTGACCTTTATTGATAGTAATAAAGTCCTCCAGTTAATTGCCATTTGTCAAAACAAACATTTTTCATCAGTTACCACTGATGAAAATTTTTTTTTCCTTAAAGCCCTTTTCTCATTGGCATTACATTATTTTCTTTTACTTTTAATGGAATTTCTTACATTACATGGATTGAATTCTTCAAAAATAGACTAATAATATACAACAATTGCTATGACATCTTTATACCATAAAATA
>VZSC01000049.1:37488-83683 GCA_013398225.1 Steatornis caripensis | reverse complement strand
ATATATATATATATATATATATATATATATATACAGTTTCCTATTGAACACTGACTTCTTATCCAGCTTGTAGAATTTCTTTCAGGAGGTTAGCTTCATTTCAAAAGAATGTTTTAATTATTTTTTAGCACATGCTACTTTAACTACCAAGTCAAAAGAATTGCTTGTTTCACAACTCAAACACATATTTTAATACTATATGCACCCTTTTCAGCTCTTCAGAAATATTTGAATACTTGCTCCTGTTCCATCCTTGCTCTCCTGTTCCATCCACTGCTTCTGTTCATAATTGCTGATCAGAATTGCATACAAGTTTGTTTTTCTCCTTTTGGAAGAGTATCACTTCCTTGCCTGTTCCCACTTTCTCTTCAGACAGACAGAAACCTCCCCATCTCTTCACTACTTCCAGAAGAGAAAAAGTTCTCTCACAGCACATCTACATGCTGTCTCCTTTGCTGATTTGTACCCTCTGGCATAGTTTTGTAATGAAACAGCTTAACTTCCTTGCACTTTCCTTGAGAAGGTTAAGGAAAATTGCTTTGTAGACCTGGACTGTGAAAAAAGACAGGATTGCTTTCTTCAAATAATCCCAAACTCAACCCACTATTCTCCATTCATCTGGCACAAAGCTTCCCATCAGGGGTTTTTTTGGTGGGTTTTTTTTTTTCTGAGAATATGTTTCTTTTTGTGCTCTCTGAAATCTAGTTAAGAAAGAATCTGAAAACGCCATTAAAGAAACATAAAGTCAAAACTACATCCCTCTGCACTCTGGTTCTGAAAGTAATGCCCATTGTAATGTGGCAAGTTGGGAAAGCAGGTATTGCAAAAAATTAAGTAGCAATATGCATAGCATATACTATATATTCTCAAAAAAAAAAAAAAAGAGAAAAAGTAGAACTCCTTCATTGCTATCATGTGGTAAAAGGAGTGTATTCTCCAGTGTCAACCATCTTCCAGTTGTGTACATGTTTTCTTAGCTTTGATGTCATCAGTTGGAGGAGTTCCTACTTCTACAACTCTTCAGAAACTATTTCATAGAGTCTTCTTCATGGCTTCTCATACCCCAGCTCTTACAGGGGACGATCACGAGAACAGTGGAGACTTCTGTTATTATACTTCTCTCAAAACTTTACTTTGAATGACAGATTTCATGGGAGAACAGGGGCCAAGCCTTAAAGATTATGACTATTGCAGGATTTAAATAAACTTATAATTTGCCTATTGGATAACGTGGTTTTGTAGTTTTAGCATAGATAGTGCTATGTTCACTTCTCAATAAAGTTCATTTCTACTTCAAAATAATTTTTTCATAATCCTTTATTATTAGCTTGCAATTCCCAAGCCTCAGCAAAATGTTGGTTTGCCCTGTTAACATGACATATACTTTATGTCAGATAGTTCTTTTGTATTTGCTAATTTAAAGACAAGGTTCTTGACCCCAACTGATTATTATGAAGGTTTTGCTGACTTTGACAGTTTCAGTGGGATTTTTATGTAATGCCAGGCTCCATATGGACTTGACAGCTGGTAAGCAGAAAGCCATATTCATAAGAAACTGACCTTTATATCGTATCTCCTTCTTAACTCAGGCTTCAGAATTCAGCAATAAAAAGTGGTCATGGAGATAGACGGAATCAAAACAGTAATGTTCTGCCTACTTCGTGTAATGAACTAGATGTGTTTGTAAAGTGATTTCCTCCTGTTAAGAAAATCTATTCCTCAAAGCAGATTCCTGGATCTTGTGTAAATAGTTTCACATTTATTATCCAAGATCTGTAGTCATAGCTTTACACCCTTAAGGAAGCAGATTCAGATTCATGTCATTTTTGTTTGAGAACGTGTCACTGCGACACAAAAATTACACTACTGGCCTCTATGTGTTATCGTATGACTTACTGTGTATGTGTGTGCGTACATTGGTTAACGTCACAAGCAGTTGTGTATAATTTTAATGGTTTTCCTCATCAGTCTTTTCCTTTTAACACTAAGTATCGGAAAAGATGAAGATACATTTTGACTCCGTGCTACACTGCTGTACAATTACAAGTTTTATTGTGGCTTTTCAGTATCGGTGGGTAGGATGAGAAGACGATTTACTGAATGCAGTGCATTTTTCTTTTTGTATCTCAAGCTGCAGCAAGATAAACCTCGATACTAAAAAATGATATATTTTATGTAGTAGAAGCACATCTAAAACTTACTATTGATGTACACCACTTTAAAAGTCTATGAAGAACAGATAACCTACTGAATGAATCTGTACCAGAGAAACAGCTGTGCTATACTGCCATGGCATTACAGATAATAGTGACTCATACGCAAAAATCAATTTCTTCTCAGCAACATTCTTTATATTTACAATAGTTTCCTCTTTCTAATATTACAAATATCATTTATTGGTATTCTATAACTTAACTTTCGTAGGATGTGCTCCATTTATTGAGAAGCAATTAGTGTAGTTAGTGAACGATGAAAAATTGTTAGTCTTCTTATTAATAGCACATATGCTGTTGCATTCACCTAGGTTGTTTGGTGCTTAATTCCACATAGGGTAGTATCTGAGCCAGCAGGATAATTATGATACAGAATTTTAAAGACATAATGCAGGAATCTGAAGTGGCACTAGTCAAGATTTGTAGTAGTGTATTATCTCCTTCCTTTGTGCTGTGAATGCTTTCTTGGGAAAACAGCATTTGTTTATGCATATATAATTAAAAGAATATTCAGATAAAAGAAAGCTGGTGTTATCACATTAGAATGCTAGGGTTTGGTCTGATACCTAATGCTATTTTGCCAAGGAATTCCACAGAGACGGTTTAAATAGTCAAATACTGTAATAAATGTCAGTTTTATTTTGCCCAGCTGAAAACAGAGATATGTGTAGGAGGAGAAAAGTAGTCCACTTCTTACAGCAAGAAAAATTATTCAAGAACAGACTATGTAGGTCATTATATGTAAAACTGTGGGAGCTTTTTATAAAGATTCATTTGCAGTATTTATAGGGGTTTTATGGAAGAAAATGGAGGAATCAGTGAAGAGTTTCACTCCTTTATTCCTTTCTTAAAAAAAATGTTGACAGTACTTTAAAAATCTGTTGAAAAATTAAAGCAGCACCAGTGTCTCGTGTGAGATAATTACAAAGTTTAGTGTTTAAGAGCTGCTATATTTCATGTACTGTATAAAACAAAACAACAGGATGCTTTAATCACAAAAATATTTAAACTAAGCAAGCATTTTCATTACTCAAGTATTCTTCTGCTCCTGATATTTATTTCCTACCTGAAGTGGGAAACATTACCTAAGTGTAATCATCTGTTTTTAGCACAAAATTATTTCCACCACAACTGGGTATGATATCACAGACAAAGGATTTTAATTGCGGATGGGGAATAAACAGATTACACTTAAGACTGGAGGCAAAGAAATACGAAACATAGGATTGGTTCTGAAAAAGTTAGGTTTTCTGAAGCTTTTTATCTAATATTCTCCTTCAAAGATGTTATCAAGTAATGGTTATTTTCCTCCTTACGTTACATGCATATATCGCTTGTTTGATTCCATTGGAATCAGGTTTTACATCATCCCATTCGGTCATAGAAGTATTGGCTTGATACAGTAGACGAAATATCTTTTTTCTTGAGAGGCGTTTGGCAAAAACCTTAGCTGTATTTCTAGCTACTCTTGAACAGTTGGTCACTTTCCTTCGAAAGTCAAGAGGAGCTGTCTCATCTGTGTGCTTTTAACTGTTTTGCGGACCAGGATACAAACCTATATCTGAGTTCCAAAGAATGCTTAGTCACACAAAAAGTCTGGGCTTGTCCCACCATATGTCTTGAACATGTCAGTCTTTACAGCACGATGTGAAAAACTCTGCCCTAATAAGAAAACATAATTCCAGTTCACAAGTTGCCATGATCATGTATTAATGTTCATGCATCTAGCATTCATGTTTTGGTAATGAAGTATGTAAATCTCTTTCTATTAACAACTGTCCTTCATAATACAATAGCATCCTATTATAGATTCATCAGCTATGATACGAAATTCTCGTTGTAATCACTGACATCGATAAAAGAGGGTCAAGTTTTTCATTTTTATGGGTAGCTAACTACTTTTTCCAGTTGTGCAGAGTCTATTTGCATTGACATCCTCTCAAATTTGTCTTTTTCATTTTGTTTCTTTACTTGGTCTTAGGTTTCTCTATGACCCAATGCTTTTTATTGTTTAATTTGAACCTCAAACACAGCACCTACAGTTCTGGGAAATTCTTTACAGGACATGCTTTCTTCCTCTTCTGGGCTTATGAAATATACTCAGTAACTCACAGTCACTACAACACACAAAGGCTCAAACCTGCTGGCTCTTAGTTTGCTGGCGTAGTGACCCTTAGTGGAGCGCTGTTCCAGAGCAGGCGGGTGTGTGTTGGCTTACACTGGGAAGGGTGGCAGTTTGTCACACTCATTCCTTCCGCAGTACTGTACCAGAATACATTCCTGGAAGACTCACAATCACAGTCAGGAACATTCGCCTCTAAGTAGTGTAAAGGAAAACTTCACAATGAGAAGGTACAGAGTTTACTGCAGGAGTGTTGTTTGAAATTCTTCTGAAAACACATTTTGTTACCATGATTCGTAGTCAAAGAGCTATTTTATGGATGGTGCATTGTCCCAGTAAATATTGCTCAAGTCTTCTCCCAGTAACACATCAGACTTTTTTTTGGCAGATAACCGTTTAGAACACAATAGCTGAAAGATTAGTCAGAGCATGCGAGGGTAATAACAGTATTACAGATATCTTTATTTCTTTTGCACAAAACACCCATACTACACGGTTATGCTATGAAGAAATCCAGTTCTTTGCTAATGACAGCTTTATTGAAAGCAAGCTTTCAGAATGAATATACTGTAAATCCTATTAAAGTGCCATCCATTAAACCATTAAAGCACTCATTAAAACTATTAGTACAGACTTGTTATTAATGAGTGGTTGGTCTTTCACACTTCTGAAATGTGTTTGCCAATACCACTCTACTCTTTCTTCCAGTGTGGCTATTAAGTCTGAGGAAATATAGATTAAGTTCCTTTTGCCAAAACAGTGCTTTGTGGGAGGATAGTAAAGCCACAAAGTGGTTCGGATTGGTGAGAGAGACAGGAAAGATTAAAGCTCAGTCCATTTGCCTGGTTTTGTCATAATTTGTGTTAAATATGTCTGCATACGGGCCTAAATGTTAATCATAGAATTACACCATCTGTCCATACGTCATACAAAAATGTGACTGGGGAGTATAGTATGCTACTGTAATGAACTTACCCTCATCTACTTCTACAAATATGTGACAGAGAAAGATGCTGTTTGATTTTTTTCTTGATATCAAAAAACAGCTTTAAATCACTTTTAAACAGTAAGGAGTGAAGAGGGGAAGAATAATTCTGAACAGTTGAAGCTAAGCTTTAAATGTAAAATATTCTTAATAATCTTTCTCATAATGGATAAGAATCTATGTAGAACATAATTTTCCAGTTTATTCTGTTATTTTCTACTTTTCTTGTCAAGTGTGAAGAGAAAGTGTATGTGATATTTTATATTGTGAAGTAATTCCCAGAATATTTGGGCACTGTAGGTAAAAACCTGAAAGATGAGGCAGTGTCTCCTTCAATTATATATCTAGAACAATGAAGAGCAATGTTGCCTCATTCTGAGGCAGTGGGCTGCTCTTTAGCCAGCACATTTGCATATATCCCTCTCAAAAAATTCTGACTAGATAGTTACAGATAGTGTAGATATGCTCTGTTCCTGGTCAAATAATTGATTTTATTTTAAAATTTATTTGCAGTGTAATGCACTAACATGTTGAGAGCATCTTACATTTATTTTGAAATTACTATATTTATGTTCTAAATTATTACCAGAATTCTGAGCTAGACCCATACTAATTACTTTCTCAAATACTGTAAACTTAACCTGCAACCATCCTGCACAATTTATCTTACTCACTTCCATTCTCTCAAAAAGGAAAAGAGGGGAGATTCTTGCTGAGAGAAGTCATTACATAAATTTGATTGCTTTTCAACTTGTGTGATGTAGATGAATTGTTAGTCAGGTGATAAATATGTATATTACATGAATTAAATATACTATATGTATATATAAATCTCCTCTTTCCATTGCTGATGGAAATATAGTCCAAATTCTTTCTCTTCACCTTAGATGAAACAAATAGCACTTAGCAGTGAAGATAAAAATATTGGTGTTTTTAAATGAAGCAGTGCTTACCTGCTTCAAAATCCTACCCAATATCCATCTCAGAGGGTGGGAAAATATTACTGTGATGAAACAAGATTGTAACAAAAGAAAAGAATTTATTTACCGCTTGCTTTATTGATAAATAGGAATTTCACTGTGTAGTCAGAAAAAGTAATGTTTTGCTTGGAGAAGGACTAAGCCCTAGTATCAGAAGGATCAGGTTGCTGTGTTTGTACTTAAGCACAGCACAGAAGTGATGTCTACTTTTACAAGTGACAGCATACCAAATGAGAGATAGTTTTTGTTCATATGTATGAAAACAAATTACAGTAAGGCTGAAAAAAAGCCATCAACAATTTTATAAAACTCTTAATAACTAGTCTATTAAGGTACTAGCTTAATATTAATACTATTAACATTAAGGTATGTTAAGCATAGTCTCACAAATTGCTAAGATTGTGAACACAAATACTGCTTTTTTTACAAAAAAAAAATTTGAGACACAAAAATTGTGTGGAAATTAGAAGAAATCAGATTCATTCTGAGCTGCAAACCATTAAAGATCACATTTTGAAATGTTAGTAGCACACAATACAACTCAAGTGAATCATATCCAAACCACAGGTAAAATTTTCATGGCCTTCATTATGCTCCCAAGCAGTTAATTTCTTCCTCATTCCTCTAACAACTCCCATTTTGTGTCATCATGAGGGAGGAGCTGCCACACACTGTGCCTCACCCACTGTAGGTAAAGCAGCATGCAAAAAGTGAGCCAGAACCTGAACTATCACGCTCCTCTGCTCAGCAAATCTCAGTTAGGTTATGCAGGTGATCTCAGCCTGCCCAGCTACAGAGGACTGTGATCAAAGCTAGCAAAGTTCAGAAAAATTAGCTAGTAACAGTTATAAAAGTTAATTGAGTCTAGGATGTTACTAGATAGGATAAGGTGCTGGGACTTGGTTTTCTAAACAGAAATGCTAAGATATTCTAAGACCTCTCTATAAGACAGCCAGGCAAAATGAATTATTTTGGAATAATCTCAAGAAATAAACAAAGTCATTCTCTGAGTGTTACATAAATAAATTGTGTGAAGTATGCAGAGATGCATAAGAATGAAGCAGTTTTCTGACTGGCCAAAGGGTCATTATTCATCTAAGGGATAAATCCTAATGGATCACAGTAATTAATTTTTCACGTGTTCATTGTCTGATAATACCTACTCTAATAGATTACAGGTCATATTTCATTTCCATTAACATAAAATGGACTCGCAGCTGTTGTCACCACAGGAGGAATCAGTATAAGTGATGTAAAAGTGATGACTTGACGCTTTAGTGACAGTGTGGAACTTCTGACTTGTGCTTTGCTGTGATCTGCTCCTGGAAAGCGAACACAGCGTTGGTGAACTGCCCCATCTAGGCTTATCTGTATCATGAGTTTTTAATACATTACAGCAACCTGGCATAGACAGCTGCTGATTGTTACCAGGATTAAGCACAGGGCATGCACCACAAACCATACTTGCATATACGTGTTGATGAAACAATTTTAAGGTTTCTAATAGAACAATATGTGAGTAATTGTGACTTCTCAGTATGAGATGACCTTTCACACAGCCGCTACCATAGCAGGCATAAGCAGATACCATCTGTTATGTATTTTGTGTTTACCCAGCTGTATGCATACCTCAACTATAGAGGTAAAATGAAGTAGTAGAGCCTGGAGTCTTCCTACTGGTGAAGGATGAAGGAGTGTGGGACAAGCTCCAGTAACTCCATTCTGGAACATGCAGGAACTAGGAAATAAACAGTGATTCTAGAACCATATAATTGTATGTACAAATAAGAGATGATTAACATTTCAAATATGCCTGAATTGCTCTCTTATTTATGACTCAAGGAAATAAAAATCAAATCTCTTTATGTTGTCCTTGGATGATATGTGGTTGATTCCCTGAGTAACACTGGTATCATGTGTTGGCCTGGCATAAAAACAAAAGAAGAGAAACAACATCAATTTTCTTCTGGAAAACTTCTTCAGGAACATTTGGAGTTAATTTAGCAAAGAGGACACTGAATTGTTTGAACATGTGCACTTAGTAATAGAGAAAGACAAAAATATTTATTCTTGTTCATCCCAATGTTTTTGAGATTTCTGACGTTTTTTCATTCTGTTATGCTAGAACCCCTCACTTACCTAACTCAGTGAAAAGATGAGAAGATGGATGGCATACCTTTGCCTTTCTGAAGAGAAAGCTTTGAAAAGCTTACGGTTTAAATTCCCAGTGGAAATTTCAGATGCATAAATACAAATGCTTTATATAATATAATATGTTACAGTGTGTCCCAAATTCATAATTTTCTTTCAAAAGCAAAATTTTGCCAGAGTAAACTATGGGCGCATGTGGTTTGTAATCATTATAAATAGAACAGCTACACAGTCCTAAAAGTTTCCTTTTCTTTTCTTCTCTTTTGAAGTCTATTGATCCTGGTCAGCAGTTCACATGGGAACACTCTAACCTGGAAGTAAATAAACCAAAGAATAGATATGCGAATGTAATCGCATATGACCATTCTCGTGTTCTACTCTCAGCAATAGAAGGTAAGGTGACATTTAAACTTAAACTAATTAAACCCTAAAATCCAGTGTAATTTTATCTCCTCATATCTTTGCATAGTAATATAAAGAAGTGTTGATTAAAGTAATCACAATAAATTCCTATACTGACAGTCCTTTTTCTGATGTTCATTCTCAGTAATTCATCATGAAAATGCACCAAAATTGACACAGGGTCACGTGTAGCACTGAATGCATCAGGTCCCTGTGCATATGCCAATGTGTTATCTGAAGTAAATTATCATTCCTGTTTACTTATACTAATTCTACAAAGCGAATACAGCAGTAACCATGAATGAATTGAGGTTTTTGTTAATCAATGACATTATCAACATATCTGCTTATTGAGTTTTGGTTTCCAAATCATTAATGTGGGAAAAAAATCATTTCAACTTTATGTTCTTAGGGAGAATTTTGAGAACTCTCTGTTAAAACTTCCCTTTTTTCCTTTTCCATTTACAATCTGAATGTTAAAGAATAATGTTTAAGCAAATGCCCACATGCAGATATTGTTGGAACCTCAGGATTTCACTGCCAAGAGAGTGGCAGAGGGGTTAATGAGAACACTTCATTGTATCTTTGTCAAAAAACTTTCCAAAACCTTGAGCATTTCAGAATTTTAACTTAAGCAAACTGTGCAAGGTGATCAACCCTGGGTATTGTGTCTCTTCTACCAAGTACTAAAGCAACAGGAAGCACTGGTTTTCACTCAGAGGATTTATTTTCTTCCCAGTTCTGCCTTACCATTGACATGCTTCCTGGGATGAAGACAGTTTTTCAGTTTATTCTATATTGTTGACAGTCAGGTATTAACGATAGACAGAATATAATGTATTAAATATTGAAGTGAAAAAATTCAAATGAAAACAAAATCTGCGTTTAGTAACTCTGGCAGAGCTTGTGTATGATATGTAACATGTAGGGAACTGTATTCAAGGTCATGATTATTTCAGCCCTAACATACTAAAAGTTGAACTGCAAAGTGTTTTAATTTACAGTTGTAAGCAGCTTCTTATCTTTGGCTACTCAGACCTGAAGACACGGGATACAAGAGGGACAATACTTGTAGGTTTAATTCATTTTAATATTAGCTACTCGGTGAAGAAAAAGGCAATTCCACTGATTGAAGTTTAGATCTTCCCTTTTTTATTGCAGCTGCACACTGTGGGCTTTGATAACACAGATAAGAGCTTCTCAAATGTATTAGCAAATTTAAATTATTGCCTTGAAGAATTTGCATATGATAATCTGCTTATGTTTGTTCTATCTCTGAGGCTCATGTAGCAGCTCTAACAAAATTGTTTGTAATGTCACTTAGAATTTTTCACACTGCCTGTTAGAAGAATATAGCTGTATAGAAACCTGCTGCTAGCTGGCAGAACTACCTGTCTCAACACTGAAGAGAGTGTATTTTGATTAGCATTGATGTGATGTAATGGAATAAAAATATCCCTGTTTGGGTCACTGGTCCAGACAAGAGAACTAAATACATGGTCAGGAAAGACCAGGAACAGCAACTGACAGCCGGTTTTTTGTTAAGCAAAGGTCTTTAGTACAAAATATTTAACTCAGAAATGTCTGTTTGACAGAAGACTGAAGATTTCCACAGGTTGTTGTTTGGAAAAAGAGTTGTCCAATAGTGGGGAAGAAGGAGAGGAAAAAAATCTAGTTGCAAATGAATGTATATGTTACTTTAAAAGTCAGACATCTGGGCTAAAAAAGTTCTGCCACGTTCTCCTTCGTGTAAGTGACCTATGACATTTGGTTCCCTAAAAAGAAATTAACATATTCAGAGAATGAGTAGAAAATTTAAGAGGAAAACCAGAAAACATTAGCCAAGTAATTTAAAGTATCACATTGCACAGTACATTAAAGTACTTTTTAACTAATAGATAGTAAAAATATTTTTAAAAGCTACATTGTACCAGTAGAAAAGGACTGAGTATTTTAAGGAGCAAGTTAAACATACAGACTAAAATTTCTAAACCTGTAATTGTGACCTTAAACAAAGAAAAATATTATAGCCCTTTGAAATATTAGTGTTGGATGTAAAACTATAAATGGGATTTTGACCCGTTTGCTGACTTGCATAATATTAGGCATTTTCTCAGTCTTCAGTTTATGGTGAAAAAAGCAACATAAATCAAATATTAAGTGCCTTTTTATGCTATGATAATTTTTCTTGAAAACAATAATAAGTTAGTAATTAATTATCCTTTTAAATTTTTCCCCTTGGGATTTTACATGATTTCTGAAATTTTGTATGTCTGCCTTCATAAACTAAATACATCGGTCTTAGTATTTGGTAATAAGTACTTCTCTTTTGAGTTTTAAGTAAATATACCTACATGAAAACATGCGATCTGCCTAGCATTTTGATTAGTTGATAGCTGTGTTTGTTTCCATGCTACCAGGGAAATTACTGCTTAGAATATTGTTTAAAAAAAAATTCTCCTTTACCTATGTTAGTATACAAATTGATCAGGACCTAAATTTGGACTACATTACATTTTGTTACAACTTTATGGAGAATATTTGGTTGGATTTTACATATAGACTTATCTGCAATACTTTGGTGGCCATAAGAAGACTAATAGTATCAGTGAGGTTTGAATAATAACTGTGCTCTTTCTAAAATTAAGAGCTCCATTCTACACCTAGACACTTCGTCCCTGTTTAAGAGCAAATCTACATGAATGAGAAACTAAGCATCTGCCAAACTCTGATTCTACATTGATAGTCTCTTTGCTTCTTGATGGTGTTGCACAAATGTGGAATGCTGTAGTTGCTACTTCAGAATGAGCCATGAGGCTAATTTTGTTCAGTTGCCAATCTCTGACTGTAGCAAATACAAAGCAGGTCCTAGAAAGTCTTAAGGAGCATGTTGCAGAGATTTGAAATTACTTCTTTCCACCCATTGATAGTATCAAGTGTTGAAAATTGCATTAGCCCTGAAACAACAGGCTTAGTAATGCTTTCAAAGTGTTTATTTTGATACCTTTAACAACTCTTGTTACACATGTTCAAACCTGGTTTTGAATCCCTGCTACATTCTTTTCCTCTGTAGTTGCATATAGCATAAAGTTCCACAACATAGTAGCTCACTTTGCAAGAAACATTTTTTATATTATTAAACTCATCACTGTTTAAATCTTGTTATATTAGATGTCCCTTTGGATGAAAAACTCAGATTAGTTGTGGTAATTTGAATTTCCACCTGAAAGAAAATATTACTTTGCAAAATTTTGTTTCTGTGTTCTTGAAATCTTATCACTCTTGTTGTGCTGTCTTTGGATGTGTCTTGGAATTTTACAATATAATGAAATAAAGTTCTAACGTAGTGAAGTTTATTGTATGCATCTAAATGGATTTGAGGGCAGAATTTACCAATTAAAAGAGAAATAGATCAAGTTAAAACAGCTAGGTCTGTGATCTTAAACCTCTAAGGAGTAAATAAAATACTGGGGGGAAAAAATGATTGAACATTCTGCATTTTAGAAAGTCTTGCCAGTTCTTTCAGGAGACATCCAAGACTAAAAGTCTGCCATATTTGGCATGGATTTACATAATGCTAGTGCTTAAGAAAAACCCAAAACTATCATATTTCAGCAGTGCAATATTTGTTTGACAGGAAATTTAGTGGCTTTAAAATGCTGCTAAATCTAGAATTCTCTCTAATATGAATGGTCAAGAAAGAAAAAGGCAAGAAACTGCTAATATTTCAATTTATCCAATTGCTAGTTATTGATAAATTACCATTGAGTACATAGGCCATCATCTTTAGATTTTAAAAGTATTCTGGTCAATAGAAATTCTTAAATATCTGCTGAACAGTCGTGGACTGTAGAAATTATTTGCACTCTTCCACATTGCATTTCTGTTGCATTTTTCTAGCAATATATAGTTACACACTTAGAGTATTTGTACGCCCTTTTACCCTGCAAGCCCGGAGTGCCTTAACAATGAAAGCATTTCAGTGATGAGGTAATGGGTACAGAAAGATCAGTGAAGTAGGCTTCATGGTGTAGACTTTGATGCTGGCGATCTCAGCAACAATGCGGAAACAAGTTGTAGGGGTATAATTATTTTGACCTATGGATCTACTTATGCTGTTATAGTTGTAACTTAAGAACAAAAATTGTGTCATTCTTGATACTTTTGAAATCAACTCAGAGCAATTCTGACTTTTTTTGTATACATGCCCCCGCTGTCCATTGGGGAATGTTTTAGCAAAACATCTAGTGCTTTGTTCTTGAATGGATAATGAAGATTTGGCACTTCACAATTTGCTATGCACACTCATATTGACACTGGGTTTTGCAGGAATTATCAAACCAGAAATAATTTCATTTCATATTAGTAGAGGCACTCATCAGCCCGTTTAGTGCATCATTTAGAGATATGAATTAATATTCCTATCAAAAAGAGACTCCTTTGATAGATAACTGTGGTGTCACTCAGTCTTAAGGAGTTGTACAATCACTAAATCGAGTTTCAGACAGCTGTAAAGTAATCACAGTATGATGACTTCATGATGGACTTCTATATCTGCTTTGGAGTATGATGGAACATACTGCTATCTCAATGTATTGTGGCCAGTGTGCTGGCACAATGCTCTTATCCGTGCTCTGAGGAACTGCACTGAACGATCCGTTTACTTTCATTCTACACTCTTTCTTAATACTAGCCAACTTTTGAAGCAAAAAAATTCCAAGCTTCCTTTCTTGTTCTTAACAGACCCCCTCCTGTTTCCCAGCCTGCTTTTCTGCTACTCCAAAGTTTCTCATCTTGCCTCCAGATCTTCTACAGCTCCTAGTTCTTAGTTTCCATCCCTACATTCCACCTTTTTTCCGATTTTTCTAGCCTTTTTCTTTTCCTTTCAAATATTTGCCTTTTGTCCTCAACATGATCCCTTTATTTGTCCTGCTTAATTCTGCATGTGCTGCTCCCTCCTTTATGACATTGCTTTCTTTCCATAATTCTCTATAATGCAACATTTCACTATGAGACTCCACATCTTTCATCCTTTCCTGCTTCACCACGCTGTCCTAGTTCTAATAGTCAACCCACAATCCAGCAATCTGCAGGTTTTCTTCTTCTGTCATTTATTTTTTCTTACCTTACATTGTTAGCATGATACATAGTGAATTTTCCTCAGTCTTTGTAAAAAGCTTTCATTTTACCAACGTTCATTACTGCAGTATCTTCATTAGTCTTGTGCTGCTTCATTTTTCAGTGAGCTCTTACAGTACAGATTTGTGTTTAGACCACTTGAATTTGGTAATCTCCTTAACTATATAGATTTTATTATGTTACAAAATCTTCCACATAAACAGTTGTTACTGGCACTGAGTAACTGCCTTAGTTCATTTTTACTCTGACATAGTTCAAAACATAAGTCATAGATTTAAACCAATAGTACAGCTTCATCAGCATTTTGAGTTCATCATTGCATTTTTGCGACTTGTTTACAGGCATGACAGAGTTTAATCCTATTACTTCACACTCTTTTTATGACTAACAACAGATCTCTTAGGGAAGCAGAACAGAAACAAAGATTTATGGTTTAATTTGTTTTAAATAGAAAGACTGTTCAGTACTTAGCCTTTGTGAAGGCTTGAAATAATTTCATTATTTGATTTCAGTTTGTGAATAAAATGTGAAGTCTAATTAAAGCTATTTAAGATTATAACTGTCTTCAGCAAATCAAGTGAATAATTCTGAGTCTACGTTATTAGCCTTGTGGATCTGAGTCTATGTTGCAGCAAGCTGTACTGTAATCTCAGTTCATGAGTACAGTCTTAGCATAAATCGGCAGCTATAGAAGTTCACTTTTTTTAATCTTTTACATTTTAATTGTGGCACTGGCTAATTTGTTTCATTAGTCATTCACTCTTACCCTGTAAAATCTGGACTACTTTGTTCTCTTGAGATATTTGAAAATGAGATGTCTTTTATGCTCAACTACTCATCTGATTCTTCCCCCATTGTGCTCAATTCCTGTCTAGCAGAATAAGGAGATTGCAGACTCCAGTCATTCATCAGTGTAGTTGAAAAGGCTATAAGAAAATAGTTACGGTAGAATTATAGTCTGCCAGCTTAGCCTTCAGCTAACTTTTTGTGCAGAAACTGTGTCTCTGCCTTTATGAAGCTTGTAAAAGTCAGGTTGTCCAGCGTGGATTACCCTAAATTTGCACTTCAGGTACGTCATGCTAAATCTGCAGTAAACCCCAGTGACGCCAATAGACATATCAATATTACTGAAGGCAGAATTTGATTGCTTTGTCCCCTTCTTGACCCGTGTTTTTACAGAACAACTGACCTCTCATAACTATTAAACCTAAATTTAAGTAATGATGGCAATTGCTGCTGTGCTTGTGGGTATGTTGCCTTCAAGCTATGGCAGCTAACAAAAGTTTGCAGGATTTCATTAGATTGCAGTCAAACTAGTTGTCTTTTTATTGTTTTTGCACTAGTAGACTTGACAGAGAATTGTTCAGCTCTCTCAGCTCAGAATGAGGTTATGGCCCGAAAAGTTATTGCAGAAAGCAACATTTTAATATTTAGATTTATTTGCCTTTGATAGTTTTTTCTACTTGGTCAGTGTAGGTATTTACAGGTGCTCAGGTTTTATATATATTATCTTTAAGCTGCATACAAATCATTAGGCCTTTTATTATAAGGCACCTTCCCTAGAGTGCTTTAAGTTTATACATTGTGGGGACATAGCTGGTGAAGCAAAAACTGGTGTGGCAAAGTGTGAGATAGAAAGTGAGAGTAGGAAAATAGTGTTACAGAATACGAAAAGGATTTTGGAACAGAATGTGAAACTGAGATCATGCATGAAAACGGTGGTGAAACACTCAGTGTGAGAAATGAGTATGATTCTCGAAGGGACTATGGGAATGGATAGAGAACAAATAAAACAGTGGATATCGTAGGTGAGAGAGACAATGGAGCTGAGTAATGTGAATCCTATTGTTCTCTTGATGTCAGTAGAGATACAACCCTATAGAGTACTCTGTTCTGCTAGAGATAAACCCTAGATGAAAACCTCACAGTGCAAAGTGTGGAAGCAACACCTAGTTTTTCCCGAAACTGCATTAGTTAGGTCGCTAACAGTTGCACAGTTCCTGTGGTAAATGGACTTTCCTGTCCATGTCCCAGCCAGATCCTTTTCATGTGCCGTGAGGCTGAGTTGCCTTGCGAAAGAACTTTCCTGGCTAAAGAACACAGAGGGTTTATCGTGTGCTGTTGATAAAAGGCAAGTGGAAGAAAAGAGTGAAAATTTCAACTTTAACCTAGCTGCAAAGAAATCGTCTTTGCAGATACTAAATAATTGTTAATCTTAATTCTTTCTTGCTTGCATCCGTGATCAAGGAAAGTATAACCTGGAAGTTTTCCTTCATTCTCATTTAAAGAATTAAAATTTATGTCATTTGGGACTTATTTATTCTAATATGATTTATGAATAAATTTAATACAAGTTAGTAAGTAGAAAGAGTATTTACAATTTTAGACATTCTGGATTTTTTTTACATCAGAGACCAGAATTGGCCGCTAAGATTTGTAAAGATCATTCTTTAGTGCACAGTTTGCTGTACTTCTCATGCTTAATTTTCATGCTGAGTTTGTGCAGTATCAGCTCCAGAGGACAGCTTTCCCAGAAGATCGTTTAACCACTTTACAAAGTGTTGTTTTTCTTTTTCATTTTTTCCTCAGGCTTTTATTTATAACATATGCTTCAAAGTATGATACCAGGAATCATAATCTAATTCTAATTTATGCAGAAAATGTTTCTTACCAGCTTTCTCAGTTCCTTTGGTAATAATACCCAGTTGGTGTAGATTTCTCCTGTTGGCTTCATTTCTCTTTCTCATCTGTTTTGTGCAAGAATATTTTATTATCTTGATAAAGGAAGAAAATACAGCATTGTACCTATCAGTTGTATTTTCTAGGTCATTAATTTCGATATCCACAATAAGAAGTGTCATGTAGAGAAGTTTCAAGTCTACAAGAGTGAGGCTTTTGACCTCAAATTTCTACCTTTCATGGAGGGAAATAGTGCTTTTCAGGTGTACACTATGCAGGTTTTAAAAGTTTTTTATTTTGTTTTATTTTTCTCCCAGAAGAAACTTTCAATTAGTTCTAATCATAATCAACCAGTCTTCCTGTGTCCATTCATGCATCTTGCCTGAGGAGCGCCATTTGCTGCCTGTCTTATGCCCCTGAAGTTACAAACTCTTTCCTTCCCTGAAATATTTTGTCAGATTTTTCCTCTAATTGTACAGAAAGTCAAATAAAACTGAAATTTTTGTTTACATATAATTCAAACAGATAAAACCAGAAAATCTATTAAGCTTAAAGGCAAAATCTATTTTAATCCAGTAAGCTTAAAGGCAAAATCTTGATGGCAAACTCTATTAAGCTTAAAGGCAAAATTTTATGCCAAACTACAGCTGCAGTAACCCATAACCTGAATCATGTTAAGATTATATTGGTTCTTAATTAGTGTCACAGTTAATCAGTGGATTTGTTCATTACTAAGTAAGTAGTGGAATGAAACACTAAGCCTACCCAGAATGAGTGGAGAAACTCTTCAAATTGTAGCTAAAACGAAACAAACAGAAAAAAGTGTTAAAGAGGTACTTCTACTTTCCATTAAAATTCAAATTATTTTGGAAGATATTTTCAGATGTATTCCAGTGCTTCTCAGGAAAGACAGGAGTGTGCAGACCCAATAATTCCTGGTTTGGGATCACCAGCAGGAGATAATACATCAGAATAGATTTGGATGTTCAGTTTCTGACAGAAGGCTTGAGAAACGTTTCTTTAAAAATATTGAGTAATTTATTGTGTTTCATAGCCAAAGAAATTCAACTCTGTTGCTTTGTGGAGTGAAAATAGTCACAGCTTTAGAATAAGCCAGGGAGCTTGTATCACCTTGACTCTGTTTTGAAACAGTTTGTGGAAACTGCATCATATTCTGAGTTTGTAGACTTGACCATGAAAGATTGGCTGTGTAAACATAAATCATTAATTTCTGCTCAAGGAAGTAACTTCTGTTAATTACTTTAACAAATCTTTTGTATCATTTTATTATGATGTGCAGTTCTGTATTTCAGCTAATTCTTCTGGGGATTACTTTGGTGTTCAACACTGCAGTAATGTGAGAAACGCTGCGTTGCCATCCCACTAGCACTGAGATCTCACATGAGTATCTTTTCCTCCTTCATTCATTAGTTTAAAAAAACAGCAGTGACTGGTGCCTGCCATGCTTTGTCTTCCAACATGCACATTGTCTGAATTAAAAGCTAGACACTGCGCTGCTGGATTCAGGAGGGATGGGACTGAGACCTGTATGTCTGTATTTACTCCTTTCTGTGAGCATGGCTGCCTTACTAGTCCAGGCTAGCAACATGATCTTCACTACAGCCAATACTCCTCCTCGACCTTGGCAGGCAGCATGTTATTGTCCAGCTCTCATTACAGACATGGCTCTGCATACCCTCAGTTAAATAGATTCCATTTAGCAGCTGACTCACTTCCATGTGGCTCAAAGCATGGCTGTGTATCTGGGAGGCACACCCAAAGTCCCCCTATAAGTCTTGTCCAAAATAACTGAGCCTGAAGCAATTGACAGTGTAGGTCCAATGTGCTCACAGATCTTGGATTCCTCCTTCTTTTCATGCATTCAATTTTTATTCAGGCTTGCAGAGGTCTTTATTTCATGCACACACAAGTGTAGCAGATTCCACCGTTTCTTAAACCTGACTTACATAATGTGTTTTGTTAAAATAAAGTTCATAGTTAGCTTCCTATTTAATGGGGAAAATGAATATAGCAGTGATATCCTTAACTCTTTTTCTACATTTAAAAGAAATTCAGTTAGCTCAACAAGAGTGTTAAATGTTGCCTACTCAGGGCATCTGATGGAGAGATTTTCCTTCTGGCCCAGGCAGAGGCTGCCATACAGGTGGGTGACCGCAGGCAGTGGCAGACCAGCTTTTAAGTGCTGCTATTTCCACTCCTAGATCTCTCCATCTGCTTCAATTTTTCAGGCTTCTTTTATACTTCCTTATCAGACTGAGTCCTTTGTTTCAAAAGAATAGTTGTTCCCAGAGAGGCCATCATACCCCTTGGCTCCACAAATGTCATACGCTCACTCACAAGTACCGATGTACTACTTGGCATGCAGCAAGGTAAGATTCACTGATCCAGGATTTTTTAGCCCACGTACAATAGGGTAGCACAGAAATGCTGCCCTGTGTTTTCACTTTTCTCTCTTTGCAGGCATACCAGGCAGTGACTATATAAACGCCAACTACATAGATGGATACAGAAAGCAGAATGCTTATATAGCAACGCAAGGGGCATTGCCGGAAACCTTTGGCGATTTCTGGAGAATGATGTGGGAGCAACGGGGTGCAACTGTTGTCATGATGACGAAACTGGAGGAGAGGTCCAGGGTAAGGAAAGCATAGACAGTGTTAATAATATTGTTGTACCTGAGTAATCAGTTAAGACAAGATTTTTGTTTCTTTAGTGTGTTTGTCTGCCTCCTGTGTATGCACAAGAACTGATTTTTTTTTTTTCTGTTACCACCAGTTAAAAGTGTCCATAGTATGAAAATCACTTACATAGGACACGTTAGTTCCACTGTGAAATTGCCAAGTCACGACACTTATTTTGTAGGGTTTTTTGTACGCTGAAAAACTTGAAATCTCTTGATCCACAGTGATTTTTCTTTTTTTCTGTTTCAATCATACTGGAAATACTAGGAAGCAATTGAAAATGGTTCTTCCTCTGTGGTATCAAGAATATGATTGTATCATCCTGTTACGAAGAAGTTAATGTATGTCAGTAGCATTCAATTTCCAGTTTTATATGGTATAGATTAAACATTACTTAAGATCAGTGAGGATTTTGATTTGCTTAAGAAACATAAGCATGTTTTTTTTAGCACATGCTGGGTGCTAGGAAAACTGTACAACAGCATATGCAGTAACAGAATACAAAATTATCTGTGATATTTCAAATTCAGTTTTACACGGCAAAGTAAAATTAGTAAAGTGGAGGTGTAAAACGTAAGGGTACTATTCTAATAATAGAAGTGTTATAACAGAAGATGTGCTATATGAAGGGAAATAAAAAGTAATACTAGGGGTTTTTTGCTACATAATAAGGAAAGTGATGGGAAGAGCGGTAACAGACCACTGTGTGCTCCATGAAGATTTACTAGCAGGCCCATATTTGATGGTATTCATCAATTCTAATGATGGATGGTTTTTGGTGGGGGGAGGGGAGTGAAAGGAAAAGAAAATCAGAGAATGATGGTGAGAAAAAGGGTAAATCCTTCTCAGTGATCAATCACAAAGAGAAGTGCAAGTCCAGCCATCAGCACCCTCTCCAGTAACGCAAGTGGTTCCCTCATCATACTTTTTCAACAGAAACTCTGTTGGAACATCAAAACATACTCGAACTCCTCACAGGTTGTTGCTGCTTGTGGTGTTGTTATCGTTACTGTTGTTATCGTTACTGGGAGCACGCATTGACTAGGGAAGGTGCTACACAGCTGGTTCATTGCTGAGCTTTCTGCAAATGCATTAATGAGTCCTGTAGTGTAAACCGGAAACAATCACCGAATGCAGAAATGAGGAAAGGGGAGAAAGAAAGGGTGATTCTAACATCAGTGGCAATCACTTCCCTTGGGAATCTGCCGTAACAACAGTATCAAGGTTTGCAAGTGTAAGTCCGGGAGATGAATAACGAGAGTGTCACGGAATAATACTGCCACAGGCGTTCTGGGGTGCACTGTCCTGGTAGCTTGTGTGAAGCGGTAGGCATTTGCGAGTGGGAGGCAGGCTACAGGATTACAGGTGAAGGTCCTTAGCAATACAAAAAGCTAAGGTACCTAAAGTGCTGTGAAACACATTAGAAAATGCCATAAGGATCAAGAGGATCCAGAACAGTTCCAGAAACAGAGAAAGAGCCTAGGGAGGAGGAGAAGAGATTTATAATCCAGCAAAGCTTTTAAATCAGTAAGAAGTATCTTATGGAGGTAACTGGCTAATAGTTGATATTTCAGTAACTGGTGGATGAGCTGCATTTCAAAATGAGAATGTTTTTGCTTGTTTAAGCTTGGAACAGAGGGCAGCACACTGTAAAGCCTAATGCTGTACTGTGTTGGCATTGGTGGTTTTTTCATATGCTTGGATAGAAATAATTACAATGATTACGTAACTTGTTGAACCTCTTGGCAACAGTAATTCCTTTCTGGAGGCTCATTGAAGTACATATTCATATTTATTCTTTTACTGTTTCATCACTTTTTAAAAATAGAGGGGGTTTGCAATTCAAGCAATGTATAGCATTCCAATTATAGAATCCACATCTAAATTCAACCTGCATTAACACCACTGCATGTACATACCTGATGACAATTAGTACATAGCAGAGGGTAATTTTATCAGAAACTTTCATTTTATCTTGAGTCTACAGGCATTGTCTAGTCTAGCCACTGACAGTTTTTTCAGAATTAAGCAAATGAAATTTTACCCATTTCTTCACTAATTACTTCTTGTTTAATAAAGTTGCCACGAAATAGCATCAGTGCTAAGAAAAAAATCTGATCCTAATAATCAGCCCATTGCAGAAGATGTACTTAAATACTTCAGAGTTTATCTTAATACTGCAGGCCACGGACAGCCACTGTCTAGAAAGATGTTTTGATGTAACTAAATGAAATTCTGTTCATTCTCTCCTATAATTGCTTAGCAGAGTTTTAAGCTAACTCTGGCATTTGCTGACTGCACCCTAAAAAACTGCTGATCAGAATAGCAATCACCTCCAGAAGTGATTAGCATTCAGCAGCACTCCCTGAGTGTAATGAGGGACCAGAACATCTAGTCAATGGATTGTCTGTGCATTCAGTGCTTATGTTTACGTAATTTTTGTGCATAATTTAGCTCATTCTGTGTTATAGGTCAAGTGAGTTTGATGCACTCGGTGCAGAGCATTAGAGACTAGGTATCCAGTATGTAATTCAGCTCCAATCTCAGAGTCTGCAACTCTGTGAATATGGCATACCAGTTACTACTTCTCCTAATACAGTAGCTAGGTCTAATGTAATTAATGGTATTGATGGTGGGAATGCCCACGTGGGAAAAGAACACAATGACAGCATTTCATTGTTGTTTTTTTCTCATGCAGTCATTTTTTATATAGCATATTCTTATAGCAGGAGACCAAGTGAAATTTCAAACATGAAATACAAACACTGTTACATACCATTAGAGATTAAGATCTTCTCTAATTTTGTTTCTCTTTTTCCTTTGATTCCTTTTTGATTGCTTTTGTGTCTTGGCAGCCTGATCATTATTCCTGCTGCAAGGCAAGATCATTTCTCTTAGGGACTTCATCTACTTTCCATCTCCATGTCGTCATTTCTGTTTAGCTTGCTTTTTTCATTTTGTAGCTTGATACCACCCTTTTTAACCTGGACTGCATAAATAAAGATGGGGATTTTAATTGCATCTGCAGAAACAAAGTTGGTTCATTAGCATGTGTTAGACATCTGAGTAACTTCAGCTTTGAGAATGTACATATTTTACAGCTGAGTACATCAAATAAAGATGTTACAGTGAATTCATTATTCGTTTGCCTAAAAGGAAGCTGCAGGAAAAGAGAAGCTTTTTCACTTATAGCCTTTCACACTTTATTGGTTTTGTATGAAATGTCATCACCTGAATCTCACTTGACCTAAACCAGACTAGAGAGAGAAAATCAGTCCCATCATACAGCTACCATGCACGTAATTTATATCAAAAAAGATTATGCACACTGGCAGTGCATGGAACAGTGCTGATAGCATATTTGTCACATACATGAGTTTAATCTAAATGAAATAAAAGAATGGTATTGAGGGTTGCAAATTAGAGATTAAAAAAAAGCAGTTGTGTGTTACACTAAGGAAAGCTGTAAAGCATGTACAGCATTAATGTGTGATACCTCTCTTCCCCGCTCCTCTGTCTTCGCCACCACCCACAGTAGTGCAGGTTTTCTTTTTTTTTTTAAAGATACTCTGATTTAATTGAACATTCCTAGAACTCATGTGCGGTAGTGAATTTTGTGAACGATCAGATGAAGACGGAGAGTCTCACTTTACAGCAAAGATAATATTCCTCAAACAGGAAACATTTACTCCTGCCTCCTCTTTCAGGATAGGATACTGTTGTGGATCGTCCACTTGAAAGAGAATTCAATCCTTTCCTTCTTTGCTATGTAATTCCTTATTTTGAATACAATTACTATGTTGCTTTGTAACTAATAGAAAATACTTACCTCCCTCCTTAACTTGATTGGCAGTACTTTCTGTGTTGAGACCATAGTGCCTAGGATTAGAATCTACCGTCAAAAAACACCAGTCAGGTCAAAGCTAAATGACAATATAATGACCCTAGCAATTATTCAAATATGATCCAGATTCCGAACTTCTATACTCGTGAAGAAGGCTTTAATTTTCATGCTGATACTATCAGCTTCATTCAAATTTGCTGATGACTAAATGAATACATGAGGAAACTACATTTGTGGCATTCTATAAGCCTGATCCAGATACTCATTTGACTTTCAGGAAGTGGATATAATCATCAAGATTATAAACCAAGAATATATAAAAATATAAGCAGAGAATAATCATCTGATTTTGTTAAAGTTTAACATCTAAACTCTTGAGTTTTCACTGTGAAGGAGAGGTAGAAAGAAACCCAGTAGAAAACTCGTGTATCCTGTCTCAGATTTTCTTCCCCAATATTGAAATAGGTGGGACTATTTGCACAGGTCCTTTATCAGTTCCGTAAGAACATCTGAGGATAGTTAAAAGTCTCTGGACTTAGCTTCTGTCAAATGGTAACTGATACCTGAGAGAGTAAGGGCAACTGGCACTGTCCCGAGAAAAGCCAGGTGTTCTTTTCCTGAGGTTGCTGCAATGATAAATAGATATTTCTTTTGTTCCAAGTGTCATGCAACAAGTCTGAATCTCAAATCTGAATCTCCAAATCAGAACACTCCATCTGAGTCTTTCAATTCATTTTTTATAGATTATAGACTAGTCATGTGTTAGAAAAATTGAGATTGGGTGACAGTAGAAATATCAAGTAGATGAAGATGTTTGTCTTGAAGGTGGAAATTGGAGTAAAATCATTTATGCACTTTTGAGATTTTCGGTGGATTTGTTTTAGTTTTTATTCTGAAGGAGCGGGACAGATTAAATTAAATCAGGGAAGCTTTTTTCAAGTAGTACAAAACCCAAAACCATTTGAATAAATGCAGTGGAAAGTGTAATTGTACCTTGGGACTCTTTAGTAACAATAGCTTTGAAACACACTTCTGGCCACCAAAGCTTTCTAATTCTTGCTGTAGGCACAGAAAACATAAAGGCAGATTTGGGAAGAACCCTAAATTCTTCTACTCAATGCACACATTGCTAACATTTTTAATGAATATTCATTTGTTCGTGACAGAGTAGGCACTGATATCTAATGTAGCTGACCTCATAACTAAAACAGAGCAATAGTACATACACAACAGTAAGTAACAAGTGAAGAAAACTAAGAATGTTGGTTTATTTTCTGCATGAAATGCTTGATGATCTTTCAGACAAATACAGGCTGTGCAGCAGAGTTATATGTGATTGTGATTAAGGTAGTTTTCCATTTAATGTGCAGGGCTTCAGCAGCAAATTTCAGATCTTTCCTTCTAAGTATGTTTTGACAGGTAATACCAGAGCTATTACCTGTCAAAATACTGGATCAAAAATAAGTGACAATAAGACATCTTCACTAAAATGAGTAGAAACGTCATCAATACGTGCACTTAGCTATTCATTACAGACTATATCAATATGGTCTGAAGTGTACTTGCATTCTACTGTGTTTAGACACAATGTAATTGATTTGTGCATAAAAGCTGCACTAACGTTTTGTATTGGGCAGCAGAGGTATGTAAAAATGTTTCATGTTTGTTTTTTTTTTTAAATTGTGAAATATGTATTTAAACATAGGAAAATATAAATTAAAATTTTAACCACATTTTGCACCAACCAGAAAAATATGCATGTCTTTATGTGGTAAGGGGTAAGTTAACATCTCTCCCAGCAGACATATTAGCAGATAGGACATATGTTTCAGATTACATTCTTTCTTACTGAATTGTGTTGTTTTACTAAAGAAGAATTAAATGTGCAGTTTTGTCATTGTTCTATTCCCTAATTTTAATAGCAAATCAATAACTTCTGTATCAATAATGTACTACCAGAATTTTATTTCACTTGTTCAGTGCTCTCAGCATGCTAAATATGAGTCAGAAGAAGAATGAATGAGAGAGCTGGCAAAAAAAAAAAAAGTTAAGTAGACCATGTGTTCACCAGATTTACAAAAATAAAAATAAAAATGTGTAGGTTTGTACTGTGTTTTTTTCACTGTGACAGAATGTGATGGCCACAGTCCAAGAATTCCTACACCATTGTACGAGCTGGAGTCACTAGTTACCATGTCAGTATTACAAAACTCAACCATATGGCTGTTCATTATGGAAGGATTCTCAGAGGCACAAGAGCAGGGACATGCTGAACTCTCACTGAAATGCAGTTAGTCATAGGTGCTTAAGTAATGTAAGAATCTAATCCTAGATGTATACTAACATAGAATGCACTCACCAATAAAGCTTAAAGTTTCTTTTTCTAGGCATGTTCCATGTGGAAGTGCTGTGCCAAGGTGCCTCAGCTAAAACTCAGGCTATTATGTCACTCAGCCAAATAGCTGTGGAAATGCCATGCTATAAGCAGGGTTAATTTTGTATGAAAAGAAGTGCTGTAACACCACTACATAGACTGAAAGTAGTTTTGGCATGCCATGTCTGGTTATTTCAGCTTATACACATTCAGAGTTGAGGACATACAGAATGTATACCCCATGTAGAAAGATGTTGGTAAATTACAGAGAATCTAGAAGAGAACAATCAGAGATCAGAAACAACAGATCAGAGTTCAGAGAAATGATGTATGGGGAAGTCAGAAAGAATTGGATTTGTTTTATACATTAGAGAGTGAACGAAAATATAACAGTCTCCCAGCATGTGAAGGCTGTTAAAAATTTCATGGCAATCAACCGTTTTCCCTGACTGTGGGGCTCTAGAAGGAAGAAATAAACTTTGCAGCAGAGGTGATTTATGTTAAACTGTTAAAGAACTTCCAAAATATAATGTCATGAATGGAGTAAACTCCATAGGATATTTTCTGCAGTCTCTTCCATTGTAAGCTTTCAAGAGCTGTTTACACCAGTGTCTTACCTGATATCATATGGCAACACCTGGTACTTCCAGAAGTATTCTTAAAGGTAACCATCTAGTTTTGCATGTCATGATTCTGTGTCCATAAATGAAATATTTTCTCTTAGCTGTTGTGGTGATCTGATAGTTTCCTCAAAAATATTAGTTTCCCTGAGGCAAGTGTATAGCAAGTAGTTTAGTCAGAATTGTATTGTAACTCTGTAATTTGACTTTATTTGTTTGGTTCATTTGCTCTATGTTTGAGGTAAGACATACAGTACTACCTCATATGATTCTTCTCTTATTACAGAGAGAGGTAATATGCCACATGTAGAGAACGGCTGTTGACATTTTGAGTTAGAATTTTTCCTTGCAAAATGAAAAATTCTGCATATTTGTTTTCAAAATACAATGATTAGTTCATATTTGATTTAGCTCTGCAGCCTATTACTTCAATGCTGGAAGTTCTTTCAAGGAATTTCAGGCTTGAAAAGGTCAGTGAATTAATTTAGCATTGTTTAGTGAAAATAACCCCACATTTCTTGATTTGACAGATTCTGGTGAAAGGCTCAAGAGCATTTCTCCTTTATGGTGTGAAATACATCTGGAAAATTTTAAGTTCTTCAGAGAGGTGTGTCTGAAAGAGAATGTTATGATTTAGATTTTCCATCATTTACAAAGATTTTCCTGTTTTCTAAGGAAGTTAATGGATACAGCTGGCTCCTGAAAGGCACATGTTAGTAATAAATATTTTTTTCTAAGTGGTCTTTCTGCTTAATATCACAGGAACTGTATGAAATACATTTATGGGATTAAGAATTTTATCTGTGTATTAAACTAGCAATAGAAAGCTCACCATGACTTGAAGTTCCATTCAAAAATCAAAATCTAAATGGAAACCTCTTAAGGACCCCAAAATGTTCTCCAGTATACCATTTCTCATTTATGTCCTGTTTCATCCATTCACTTCTGGCTTTCAGGTGAAGCAAAAACATGAGAGTAATAGAATTTTGTTGCTCTGATGTTTCGCTCTTTTGATTATTTTGTTTCACTGTTTTCTTACATAATATTCATATCAGTTAAAAGAGATAGCTCTCTTGTATGGACAACAGAAAATCTTTGTTAGAGCACTTGAATAGTAAGCTGAATTGTTCGATGTGCTCTTCATACTGTACTATAATATCTTGTTCAGTGAAAGGATTATTCAGGCTGCACACAGTGATCAACCTTGAGTAAGGAAAGAGGATGAAGCAAAAAATAAGTCAGCCCATTCACCTTTCCTCTCAGTTCCATTCATATAAACCTTTTCAAGACCTTTCTAGAAAATCTTGCTGTACTTAACTGTTTGACAGACTCATCTTTCAAAATTAATTCACTAAGACCCTGCCTTCCCTGCTTTTGGGAGGAGTTCAAAAAGGGCATCTCACATTGATGCCAGCAATATAGTTTTGAACTGTTCTTGACTTGTGTAGATGAAGATGAAAGACAAGAGAGAGAACAGATTACAAATATACCTAAGATTCCTTGAAATATCTGTTTCCTTTTGTTTTAATAACTGTACAACCCTATGCCGTAAAGTTCAGAATGGAAACAGTTTGGAGATTATCTTTTTAATTACCAATTATCTTTTAGTATTAACTGTTATCCTACTAATCGTATCTCAGAAATTTCAAAAAGGTGTAATGAGGGTTAATTTGCAGACTTACTAGAGGACTATAGTTTGTTATGAATTCATTAGCTTAAAGTTCATTTATGTTGTCTCCAGATCCTTTTTGGAGCTTCGTTTTCAAGGCTCCTGTAATTAAGATGTTGGACAGAATTATATTGCATTGCAGAAGTGCTTGGTTTTTACCTAGATTTTAAACTCCAAACACTCAGTTCAGAAGAGCTTCAATAATCATAGAATCGTAAAATCATTTAGGTTGGAAAAGACCCTTAAGATCATCAAGTCCAACCGTTAACCTAGCACTGCCAGGTCCACCACTAAACCATGTCCCTAAGCACCACATCTACACATCTTTTAAATACCGCCAGGGATGGTGACAACCACTTCCCTGGGCAGCCTGTTCCAGTGCTTGACAACACTTTCAGTGAAGAAATTTTTCTTAATATCCAATCTAAATCTCCCCTGGCACAACTTGACTCCATTTCCCTTGTTCTATCACTTGTTACTTGGGACCAGATACTGACCCCAACCTCTCTACAGCCTCCTTTCAGGTGGGTGTAGAGAGCAATAAGGTCTCCCGTCAGCCTCCTTTTCTCCAGACTAAATATCAACATCTTTGCCTTTGTGTACTCACAGGTACATATCTAGTATAAGCCACTGTTAGAGACCAGTGCATACGAATTTTCTTCTGTAGTAAAAAAATGGATTCAAAGAACCAAAATTAGCATAAGTGATTAATTGTTTTGGAAATATGTTTGGTGAGAAGAATCTGTCTACCTAGGGTGGAGTGCTCAGTTCTTTCAGCATTTTGGATCCTATTAAACTCAGTACTTTTCTAACAGCAAAATCTAAAACTTTAGAAACTGGGGTTTTTTTCAGTTGTATTTCTGAATAGAAGTTCATATTTTTAATCTGTCATTTAGAGTTACACCAAAGTGAATGGGTTACACTTGACCAAATCTTGTTCAAATAAGGCCTAAAAAATGTGTTTCTGTATTTTTTAAGAAAATCTTTATATTACAATGTCATGTACAAGTGTCAGTGCTTACAATCTTGTCAGTCCAATCTTTAGGAGGCAAAGCATTGTTGCAAAGAAGAAAATGGTTTCAGAGGAACAGCTGCTTGGAGAAAGAACATGAGCTTGAATGTCTGAGGCACTAAGCTGGCCTGATAGGCATTGAGGCAGTTCCCACCCTCAAGAACTGGCGCTACATTTTTATTGCTTAATTGTTATTGTAATTCAACGTCATCGTAGAGATACTTTTATTTTTGACGGAAGACCATCTGAAAATGTTGTTGGAAAGTTTTGTCTGCAAAAGACTGTTATTATTAAGAAAATCAGAGCAAGAAGTTTGTTACATACTGCTGTTATTTCCTTTTCCATATTCAGCATAATTCATATGCTGTTCTTACAGCAAAGAATGTGCTATATGAATCTGCCTATTGCTAGTTTACTTTCTCTTTCCTGATCTGCATTTCGTCCTTATAATCTCAGATGGCCTGTAACAGCTGGCTCGTGTTAAGAATCACCTGAAGGGACTTTTCAGCCTGAATGATGGGGTTTTATACTGGAAAATTATTTCTCTGCCCTTGAATGTCAGGAATCTTTGTATTCATATGTTCATATGGAAATACACTTCCTTCAGCTCTGTTGATGCATGGCAGTGCCTTCTTTAGTGTCTGTGACTTGTTGGAGTGTGAATATCCACAAATATTCTTAGGAACTCTGTAGCTACTTAAACCCCTCAAGTCAGAAATGGTCTCAAGCTTCTCATTTTTAATGGAAAAGAAAGCATTTACATTTTCTTACAGCTTTGCTTTCAGTGAATGCTCATGCTTCCATGAAGAGCAAGGATTCACATGGTATGAGTGAAAGAAATGTAGAGAAAGAAAATGCGTGTGTCTTTGAGAAGCAGGTTGAGAGAATGTGTCTATCATTAGTTATGACTTCCAGCTATGTCTGCTACTATGTTAGTTAAAATATTTCATAATACACTTCATAGTCTTTTGAGAGCTTCTCTGATCTCAGTTGTAGTGGTTTTGGCAGTGTGCAACCTATGGTCATGAGATCATGAAAGCAGTGGTAGAAGGTATACTTGTCACTACTTGTAATTGAATTTCTCTTTAGAAAACACTCTTTGAAAACACCAGTGAGCTCCTCCATGCTCATGTGTCCGTTTTGTTCATCTTGCCGTCTTTAATGACAAGCAACAGAACATTAGAGAATTATTTGTGAAAGCTGTTTTCTGTAACCCTGTACAGTTAGCGGCACATAAAAGCTCTCATTGGGTGCACGTAAATACATTCTGCAGAGGAAAAGATCAACCCTTGGAACTGGGAGCTGGGTGGTTAAGAGGAAGGTGAGAACTGTGAAATTCACCAAAGGTATATTACCAGCTAACTCTGAAAATACATAAACCCTGTAATTGTATTTCTGAAGAATGACACATGTTATCATCACCATACTTTACCATATTAAAGTTGTCTGCTTTCCAAACAACATAGAAAAGTGAGTAAGAAAGTCCTCTTAGTGCAGGGAAATGAAACACAGACCAAAGAGCTAAAGCAAGAAAACATTTGGCAAATAACTTAAAAATTGACTTGTTGACATTTAGTGGTAAATTTTGGATGGCTCAAGGGGTCTGAGAATTCTTTTCTTGAAACATTAGTATGTCACCTCTGAAAAATAAAGTTACTTTGAGAGCTGAAGGCTGGGATCTTAACATAGGGTAAAACATTTAACAAGAACTCTGTCTCAGAAAATAGTGTCTTAACAATTATTACTTGATTCTCTGCTGCTGGTGAAACCCAATAGAAAACATTGTTCTGATTTCTTACAAAGAAAAATTGAATTCTAAATTGTTAGGAGTATTGGGGATGTAAGGTTTATGGCCACAGTGCAAAAGAGTATAGAAGGCACGTAAGGCCACATCTCTGAAGACAACCTCTTGTTCTGAGAAAAAATGAAGAGGAAAAAGGAATAAAAGATGTAGTTCCATCAACTTATGTGTCATATGCTCTTCCAGAAGTCCAAATCCACATTGATTCAAAACCAGGTTTTCTTTCTGAAAATTTGATACTTATTTTCATCAGTTTCCACCGTCAAATAAGATACACACTGGTCTACAAATTGTCTTTATTTTTGAACAGTTCGTGTCTGCTTTCAGTAGCAGTCCTCTGCATCACTAGCTCTCACAGAAAGTGTTTTAGAAAAACTATAAAATGATTGGAGTTTATGTTAGATAAACTAATAAATAAATAAAAAAAAACCCTGAAAATCTGCACCTAAAAGAGCAGGCACATTTATTTTCTCCAAGCCTAACTGAAAAGGAGCAATTTTCTGCAGGCTTCTAAATCCGACTTTATGCTTAACATTCTATTACTATACAAAATAAAAATAAAGCAAGTATTTTCTGCTGGTTGCAAAGATGCTGGTAACCTACTGTGTTCTGAATTTCCATTTAATTTTTGTGTTGAACATTTATTTGTCTCTATTACATTTGGAAGTTGTTTTTATAAAGTCTTTCTAGTGAGAAAGCTGGTTAATTTTTCAGGCATGCTTTCTGGAAGCTGGCACTGCTTCTACAAGCATACAGTTTATATGTAAGAGCTGCAGGGTAAACCAGAGAACTACATGTTTAGGCATACAAAGGCATAGCCAGACATTTGTTTCTTGTATTCATTTTATTAAAAGTACATCAAGTATTCTACCATTTTTATTCATTTTTTAAAAAAATCTTTCAAACTTTACAGATTTAGTCAGAGGTTTATACTAAACCTATAGTTGCTAAGATTACAAACAACAGCTGTAATATATCACCATCTTCCATGAAAAAATTAATGTCGTTCTATGGGAATTAATAAATAGTACATCACAACTTGTATGTCTAAAATACAGCTAACCAATATAGACACAAGTTACACTGTGTCTATTTTAATGATAAAATGAAACTAGATTTACTATAATTATATTGAAAAAACTCAATTGAAAATATACCTTTCTGTCTGATTTACAGAAAACCACCGTGGCTTCTTTTAGTATTAGGAATCTTGCAAAAAAATCACCAATATTCATGAACAATTTGCAATACTTACTCTTTCAGTATTTCAGTAAATGACACAAGGAAGTAATTACTTAATTCCTCTTAATAAAGTGAATTTTATACACTATTAGTCCCATTTTTAAGACTGCAGTATCAATAAACATTTTTAGTTACTTTATTTCAATTCCTTACCTGTAAATTAAGCTATCAATTCCTGTAAAAAATTACGTCAGGATTTTTTGCCTCTAATGAATGATGATGAACTGCTTCGGTGGTTAGAATTTTTTCTCCTCTTTATCTAGATTACTTGTTCTTGTGCTGTGGTTCATGAATCATTAGTGATCTGTTACCTGTGAGCCTCAAAATAAAATGATCTGCAAGCAAAAGCTTTTTGGGATTGTGGAGTTTGAAAGTGTACTAAATCTTTTTCAATAAGTACTGTGCAGAGTGAGAGACCTGGAGAACACATGAGTTTCAAAGATACATTTCTTAAGTTTCCATTTTGGGGGAATCAGTTTTTCTGTAAACTCCATACTACTTTGTACCATATTTTTTGATTGTTGTAGGGGTTCAGCATTTCTTTTTTCATAATAGTTTTTGTCGAAAGTACTATTTTAACTGAAACAAATAATTGAGCCTCAGCAATGATGAGAAATGATTCTCTTATGCATCATCTTATGCAGAATTATTTCAGCTCATTAATATTCTAAACTATGGTGTTTTGAAATGGAGATTTCTTTGAATGAAGTGCGCTGTGTCTTTTAAAATCCGATGGATGAACTTTCTCTATCAAACCATCGGTTTTAAATGCTTGTGAACACAATTTCACTATATGTTTTGTAATATTTATCTGAGAAGATAATTGTAGTTTTTCACAATGTACTTGATAGTTGTTGGTGCTCTTTCATTTATCAGTGTACTAAAATTATTTTTTTAAAAAAATCAGTAATGTGAGATAGATGAAATATGGCAAATATTCAAAAAATTGTCTGTCTTCCTTTGCTGGATTAGCACTGTTATAAAATTCTGGACGGTGAAAGGTGAGTTACTGAAGATGTAGGACGTATTTTTAGCTGCTATAAATTGTTTTTTCTTTAGTGTATCTATACTTTTGAATTTACAAATACCTGTTGTGGAAGAAGATATTGTAAGAGCTACTATCAGAAGAGCAATTCTTGTGGATGATAAAATAAATTTCTTGTGTTGGTTCCTTAGCAGTTGTTGAACATTCTGACTGCACATACTTTAAAAACCTACTCTGACTGCACATGCTTGAAAAACCTACAGTGATGTACACTCAGATATGTAATAAATGTTAATTTAAAATGTATTAAATAATTACGTATTTTTCACTACAGGTGAAATGTGATCAATACTGGCCAAGCAGAGGCACAGAAACTTACGGACTAATCCAAGTGACCCTTTTAGACACTGTTGAATTGGCAACGTACTGTGTTCGTACATTTGCACTTTACAAGGTATATATACTTATATATATACTTACATATACTTACAATATACTTCAAAATTTAAATGTAAGCAACTTTTATCCTCTTTTTCCTTTTATCTTTCCCCTTCCCTTCCCTTCCCTTCCCTTCTCTCCTCTCCTTGCCCTGCTCCTGCTCCTGCTCCTTTCCCCTCCTTTCCCCTTCCTTCCTTCCTTCCTTCCTTCCTTCCTTCCTTCCTTCCTTCCTTCCTTCCTTCCTTCCTTCCTTCCTTCCTTCCTTTCCTTCCTTCCCTCTCTCCCTCCTGCTGCCCTGTCCTTCTTTCTTTTGCTCACTAATTTTTTTACTGTTTTTCTCACTTGTTTCCTCACTCTCTTTAGTTTCTTTTCCTCCTTCCACTTTCTTCCATTGTTTCCTCCTAACAGCACTGAACAATGAAGCTTCTTCTACAGACGGAATGTGTTTTTGTTACAGCATGGAGTTCTGTAAGTTAATACAGACTCTCATGGAAAAAATTTCACTGAATGAAATGCTAGCTAAAGCTCTGCCACTTGTTGTGGTGTGTTACTGTGCAGTATAGTTAAACCTCTTCCATTGTTTGAATCCTGCAATTTAGAATACAAGAAACATTTCCCTCCATAGCCTGAGTTCGATTTCTCTCTGGTCTCAAATGTGATTTAGATACATTTCACTGGTATATATGCTTCTGCAGTTGTTTCATTGAAAAGTGCCAATATCACATCAAGTGGCAGTTTTATCATGAAGTTTTTTTATTGCATAGAATGGTTCAAGCGAGAAAAGAGAAGTGAGGCAATTCCAGTTCACTGCCTGGCCTGACCATGGTGTCCCAGAACACCCAACACCATTCTTAGCTTTCCTGCGACGAGTCAAGACCTGCAACCCACCTGATGCTGGACCTATGGTTGTACATTGCAGGTAAGCCCAGAATTTCTTTCAGAGCATCTTATGTCAATATTAGTACTTTCTGTTTTGTTGCAGATGAAAACTTCATCTTCTTTCAAAGAGACTTCTGAGTGTGTCAAAGAAAAATATGGTTGCATTGCAAATTGGGGACCTCAGTATGGCACTGCCAGCTTGGATGGGCCAGGATTATTTTCTATGGTCTGTGCAAGAGGAATTAATTTTATAATATCTAAAGGTCTACAGGGAGAATGTCTGCAGGAAGAATACAAATGTATCTATGGCATTCAGAAGGTGACATGAAAAAGAAAGAGGGTAGTGTTGACTTAAGAACCTGAATATTGAGGAGAATGTGTTTTGAGCAATGAAAAAGCTTTTGAAATTATTACTTATATTGTGTACGAAAGTAAAGAACATTAAAATTAAGATAGATAAATGGCAACTTTTATTGAAAATGGGTAGAAAACTTAATCTGTATTCAACGTTAAACCCTCAGTTTATGACTGTGAAGAGCTAGAACTGTAAAGGATGTACCTGGAGAACAGGCCAAACTCAGTTCCAGGGAAATGAGTGCTCCATGCTGTTTGTAAGGTAGCAAACCTCTTTAGCCATTATAATTTATGTATTAATAAACTCTCAAGAGAAAAACAATAGCTTAACTTAAAGTTCTGGCAGTAAGGAAAATGCAGAGGAAGAGATGGGGATTCTTTGGAAATCTTTGACAAGAGTGGATCTTTTAGAAAGCCTTAAAATTACACCGATAAGAGCATCATTAGAACATGTGTGCCAATTCTGACAGAAGTAAACTGTAAGATGGTACCCCCTCATTCAAGGACTGTGTTATAGCTTACATAGCTCACCGTGCTACCCCTTTCAAAGCAAATTCCTAAAATCACTGATTTTTGTGATCTTCAGTTTGAGATACCTTCAGTTAGTAAGTCTGAGAGCTGTTACTCTTTGTTCACTGAAGCTACAAACGGTTAGAATATTTGAAAACCAGTCTTGCTTCTGCCATCTAAAAGCTGAGGAATAGTAATTGCAAGGATTACAGCATACCAATCCCTCAGGTTCTGCCTTCTTACATATTGGCAAGCCAGCCATGGGAACCAGTTATTTGTACATTTTAAAAGTGATTAAAGAGGCTTTTGTAAATGAGACAGGAAAATAAAGTCAACAGGAAAACAAAGTCAACAGGAAAACAAAATTAGCAGAACTTCAATGTTGAAAGGTACAGACTGTTTAGAAAAGATGAGATAACATCGAATATAGACATTTATGTTTATTGAAACTCCAGGGCTAGGAGTGTGAAATAAATATAAATAATAATACAAATCTATTTATACAGTTTATACATGCTATTTCCTGAATGGAGCCAAATCTTTTTGTACCTATATTTATAAGATCTTAAAACATTTTTGATATTGCCTAGAATTATAGATTGTCTTAGCAATGATTGTGTCATCTTGATCTATATAGAGCGTATCTCCAAAGGTGCTCATCAGTGAAGACGTTATACGCTAAATCAAACCCAAAATTAATAGAAATGAATCCTCCCACTCTGTAAAGTCTGTTAAGTTAGTATAATTACCGAATTCTCTCAATACAAAAATAGACAAATTAGTTAAGAGTCATACAGCGAGTCATTGGAAAAGATGAAATAATATACAAAGCTTATTATCAGTCAGTAGTATTGATGAACTACAAGGTCATTATTTCCTCTTTTTCATTGCTTATGCATGCAAATTTCAGTGAAAGTGGTGGTCAGGTTCGGTGTTATGATTTTATGCCTGCTGAGGGAAATTCTTCCTGATTTCCTATTAATTTATTCATTGATACTCTACATAATGCATATCCTGCTAGTAAATTTGTTGAAGCTCTTTGCCTTATGTATAGCTTCATGAGACATTAAGATTTTAGGTATTTCATAAAACCTATGCTCTACAAAGCAGGCTTCCACATATTCTATCATTTTAGCAAGTCTTTTAAATCCCAGTCCCAACTGTTTGTCTAAGAGCAGAAAAACTTATGAAACCAGATTTCTTGCAATTTTATAAATTCGTGTCTCTGTATTTAAAAATCTTATGCAGCTGGGCATGTAGCAGAAAGTGTTGTGGACAGTCAAAAGTTTTTGAATGTAGTCATTAACTTATCAATGTTGATGTGCTGACTATCTAACTGACCAACAAGACTAAGTTACTCAAGTCTTTCTGACAGTAGTAATGTTAATGTGGGCGTCTCTTTTCAGGCATATTGTAGCAACATTATATTTTGAGATTTATATTGCCTTAGCATTTTGAATTCGACATTATTAAATTGGTAAAAAATTCAGAAGAGGAACAATGACAGAGCATCAGCACGTTTTTTTTAGGCTAGAACTTATATTTCATTCAGCAACATGAAAAACTTTCACATTTATTTTGAAATTAAAGTGCTGGACATGCCTAAACATTTCATTTCAAGCTAAGACAAATTTTGTTTTGTGTTGAAACAGAAAAAGTAAGCAAGTTTTGAATGTTATCTTTTTTTTTCTTAGAATCTGCTTTCAGATTTTTCTTTCCTTTCTTCTTTATTTTTCACTTTGTAAATCTCTCCATTCTACTCTCTCCTTTCCTTCTCATCGTCAGTCATTTCACATTTTTCAATTTTTTTCTGTCCAGTGTCTGGACAACTGCTCTTTATTCTGTGAAACCTCTAATTATATTCTATTTCTGTCCTTCAGTTCCACTGTTTTCTCAAACTAACTGCACTGGTTTTTACCATATTGCTGATCCATGTAAATATGAAATATATTCCTACATATCTGAGTATTTTCTCTGAAGAAAGATAGTCGTTCTAATGGAAGCATTTTCCTGCCAATTTTTGTCCTGCATCACATTTCACTGCCTTATAGTAGTCACCCTTTTCCCTGAGATATTTTATCTGTTCTTGGCAAACTTCTTGCTGTTTATTTCTTCCTTTGCTGGCCTCCAGTCTGCCTCTGCAGCCTTTTAAAAAAGTCCTCTTTTCCGTGTTCTGTATCTTATCTGTCACCATCTCCCATTTTGTGTTCATCATTCCTTTTTCATTAAAGCTCACGTACTACCATCATTCAGGTATTAAAAGTATTTCAAACTTTCTCCACTAGTGCAAAACAATATCTTGTATCCTTTGCATATTGTAGACAGTGGTTTTCCAAAATATCCCACTGAAGGAATAATCTGAGTTTACTCCCCAGCAGAAACATGGGATTCGTGGTGGGGAGTGTAAGACATCTGAGACAGCGCTAATACCTTCTTTATGTTTCTTCTAGTACCTAGCAAACTGTCAGAGTGCAGGAAATTATAATAATGACATGTTATGGAAGTAAAAATACAAGGGGCTTTACCTTTCAAAATATGTTTGGTAAAAAGAAAGAGTAAGTGTGAAGAAGCTGTGGAAGGATTTTTTCTGCAAAGCTTTTAAACCATAAAAAACTGAAAATAAAAGCTATCAGGCAATGAAATAGAGGAAGAAGCTATTTGTCCATAATATTTCTGTGAATTTAGCTCAGGGTTTCTTACTGCTCAAAAGCTGAGCTCCTTTTCGCTTTTGATTCAAGTCAACACTCAGTAAAAGCAACAGGTGCCTGCCTGAGTGAGGGATAAATAAAAGAGCCAGCTGTCCTCATTTTGCTTCTTGGACAGTAACTCCCTATTTATGCTGAATTTATAAGTAGGTACTGTAAGTGAGAGGTTTATCCCAAGCTTTTCCTTACTGCATTCTCCATGTCTGCCTTAATATTGACCAACAGTTGTCTTTCAGTCCACTTTAAGAGATTAACAGGTTTTTCCGGTTTGTTTCGTGGTTTTAGGATATGGCTATGTATCCTGTAGACAATTAAGGTAGTTGGACAACCACTTCACGAGTGTTGCCCCAGACCAGTTTGTACCAAAGCCGCAGCAGCTGATAAGCTAGTTTTAATATCCTGTTCCTAGGAAATGGTGTTGAATGTATGAAGCATTTATTTAATAACTTACAGTGTGCTTAATGGTAAAAGGTCTGAGGAGAAAACAAGCGGCAGCTGAAGAACTCACCCTGTAAGCATTTGAGTACATTCTATTCACATAACAGTGACCATTAAAAAAAAAAAACAAACATATTCTTAAATGGTTAAATTAACTGTGTATTCAATATGTTACTATTCAAAATTACCAGACTTTATAAGATGTTCTGATAAATGCATGTCAAAAACCTGCAAGTGGAATTCTTCTTAACAAACTTCGTGTGATGAAAGGGAGGAAAACTACAGAATTATACAGAATGTATGATAACATTAATAATTATTTGTTACTAATGTCCACGCAACAGACATCTTTGCATGTCATTTACACATCTACTTTTGATAATTAACAGTTTGATTACCTATGCAGTACTGAATTTTAATCTAATATAAAAGTCCAATGCAAGTTGAGAAATGTCATATGTACATTCTACCAGTCAAAGCATTTACTTGCACAGAAAAATTGGCAGATTTTTAAGATAAAGAGGTAATTAAAGTATAATTAAAGCTAAGTTGTTTTTAAGGAAGAAAACACAGATCATCGCTAAAAGGATTGTGAAGCACCAAAGGCAACATCAAGGCCTAATCTAAATGCAGATTATTTTTAATCTATGAAATTAGAAATTCTGGTAGGACTACCACTATGAAAAAGGTGTAGTGGTATTAGTATGAATGCATAATACCATTGCACTCTTTTTCCAGGAAAAAAAGCTATGCTTTTCTGCCTATATCCACTAGGAAAGATAGTTTAGCAAAGCCCAAATCAAGGTGAAGTAAAATTTAGAAATATATTTGTTATAAACTGCCATCTTCTGTGATCCTTGCTGGAGTTACATTCTCCCAAAGACAACAGTATCATTATTTTCACAGAATCACAGAATAGTACGGGGTGGAAGTGACCTCTGGAGATCATCTAGTCCAACCCCCCTTCTAAAACAAATGTGCCTAGAGCAGGTTGCACAGGAACACATCCAGGCAGGTTTTGAGTATCTCCAGAGAAGGAGACTCCACAACCTCTCTGGGCAGCCTGTGCCAGTGCTCTGTCACCCTCACAGTAAAGAAGTTCCTCCTTATGTTCAGGTGGAACTGCCTGTGCTCCAGGTTGTGCCTTTTGCCCCTTGTCCTGTCGCTGGGCACCACCATAAAGAGTCTGGCCCCATACTCTTGACATCCACCCTTTAGATATTTATAAGCACCCATGAGATCCCCTCTTAGTCTTCTCCTCTCCAGGCTAAACAGACCCAGCTCTCTCAGCCTTTCCTCATAAGAGAGATGCTCCACTCCCCTCATCATCTTTGTTGCCCTCTGGTGGACTCTCTCCAGTAGTTCCCTGTCTCTCTTGAACTGGGGAGCCCAGAACTGGACACACTACTCCAGGCGTGGCCTCCCAAGGGCAGAGTAGAGGGGGAGGATCACCTCCCTCGACCTGCTGGCCACACTCTTCTTAATGCACCCCAGGATGCCATTGGCCTTCCTGGCCACAAGGGCACATTGCTGGCTCATGGTGAGCCTGTTGTCCACCAGCATTCCCAGGTCCTTCTCTGCAGAGCTGCTCTCCAGCAAGTCAACCCCCAGCCTGTACTGGCACATGGGGTTGTTCCTCCCCAGGTGCAAGACCCTACACTTGCCCTTGTTGAACTTCATGAGGTTCCTGTCTGCCTGTCCAGGTCACACTGAATGGCAGCACAGCCTTTCAGTGAGGCAGCCGCTCCCCCCAGCTTTGTATCATCAGCAAACTTGCTGAGGGTATGCTCTGTGCCTTCATCCAGGTCGTTGATGAATATGTTGAACAGGACTGGACCCAGCACTGACCCCTGAGGAACAGCGCTGGTCACAGGCCTCCAGAGCCTGCACCACTGATCACAAACCGCTGAGCTCTGCCATTCAGCCAGTTCTTGACCCACCTCACTGTCCACTCATCTAGCCCACACTTCCTGAGCTTACCTGTGAGGATGTTGTGGGAGACAGTGTCAAAAGCCTTGCTGAAGTCAAGGTAGACAACATCCACTGCTCTCCCCTCATCTACCCAGCCAGTCATGCCATCATAGAAGGCTATCAGATTGGTCAAGTGGGATTTGCCCTTGATGAATCCATGTTGACTACTCTGGATAGCCACTCTCTCCTCCTCCATGTGCTTAGATTTGACATCCAGAATGAGCTGATCTATCACCTTTCCAGGGATGGAGGTGAGACTGACTGGCCTGTAGTTTCCCAGGTCATCCTTCTTGCCCTTTTTGATGATTGAGTGACATTGGCTTTTCTTCAGTCCTCAGGGACCTCTCCTGTTCTTTACGACTTTTCAAAGATGATGGAGAGTGGCCTAGCAATAACATCCGCCAGTTCTGTCAGCCCTCATGAGTGCATCCCATTGGAGCCCATAGATTTGTGGGTGTCCTGTTTGCCTAAGTGGTCTCTGACCCAATCCTCCTCAACTAAGGGAAAGCCTTCCTTTCTTCAGACTTTCTCTCTTACCACCAGTGTCTGGGAATCCTGAGGACTTGCCTTAATAATAAAGACTGAAGTGAAGGCGACATTCAGTAGTTCCGCCTTCTCTGTGTCTTCTCTCACCAGGGCACCCATCTCACTCAGGAGTGGGCCCACATTTTCCCTGGTATTCCTTTCGTTACCTGTGTACCTGAAGAAGATATACTTGTTGTCCCAGACGTCCTTTGCCAGATTCAATTCCAAGTGGGCCTTAGCCTTCCTTGTTGCATCCCTGCATTCTCTGACAATGGTCCTATATTCCTCCCAAGTGGCCAGTCCTTTTTTCCACATCCTGTAAATTTCTTTCTTCTCTTTGAGTTTTCCTACAAGCTCCTTGCTCACCCATGCAGATCTCCTGCCTCCTTTGCTTGACTTCTTACTCATAGGGATGCACCGATCTTGGGCTTCGAGGAGGTGATTCTTGAATATTAACCAGCTCTCTTGGTCCTCCTGCCTTCTAGAGCCCTAACCCGTGGCATTCCTCCAAGTACGTCTTTGAAGAGGGCAAAGTTAGCTTTCTTGTAATCCTACTTGTTGCCCTGTTTCTTCCACACAGGATCCTGAACTACCATTTCATGGTCACTGCAGCCAAGGCTTCCCCCAGCCTTCACATCCCCAGCCAGCCCTCGTTTGTTCATTAGTATCAGGTCCAGCAGCACTCCTCTCAATGTTGGCTCCTCCACCACCTGCGTCAAAAAGTTATCATCAGTGCTCTGCAGGAACCTCGTAGACTGTGAATGCTTAGCTGTGCAAGTATTTTCGGTGTGAGGTTTGGTAGAGAAAGCAGCTAAATAAAATGTAAAGCTGGATGTAAAAAAAAAAAAAACAAACACAAAAAAAAACCTATAAAAGAAATTTAGCTGTCCCATCCTGTTTGTAGATACATTCCATAATGTGTGTTCAAATCTTGACTTGGCTTATTAAAATAACTTGTCTGAAGATTTTGATGTGAGGGTTGAAATACTGGATGAAGGTAGATGCTTTTTCATTTACAGACTGTTATATTTTAAGACTGTGTCCTTTCAGTCCCTTTGCACAGAAGTTGAGTAGTATCACAATCCAACTGGTGTCTCTGCATGACTTGTCCTAATTTGCAGAGCTGATCTAGAATAAAGAGTTTCTTTAATGAAAAAATGCAAGCTTAAACCTTAGGATTCTGCATTGCTGAGGCTGTAATGTGTGGTCTAATGATAGCGGGGAAAGCACACGTTTTGTTTGAAGTGGGATTAGTGCAGGCAAGCAGGTGCTAATCAGATCACAATAAAATAGCACCGGAGGGTGTTTGCAGCTTTATGCCACTATGTTTTCAAAACATCACAGAAACTTTAGTAGTTAGTTCAGTAACACTACATAAAAGCTTAACATGTAAGTGCAATCCCGTATGTTTGAATCTCTCTTTTTATGCCCCAGCACCAAGGCGCATATCTTTAAGATACTTTGTGAAGTTTTGGCAGGTACTGTTTGTGGTGCTATTGAAAACAGAAAAACTTGGATGTTTGGAAGAACGTGACTGTTTTAAGTAAATTCATTTCTGAGTATGCTAACATAACCAGTTCACACAGTAAAAACAAGTTAATTTTCAAAAAATAACAGAATATAATGTGGTCTTGTGTTCCTTAAAGTAGAATACTTACCTAATTTTTGTTCAATGTTTCAGAATAAAAAGTAAAATTAAAAAAAAATGTAAATCTAAGACAATGATTTTCCAGTGGATTGTTTTACTCCACCTCTATATATTTTGAACCTCCCTACCGCCTTTGCCGCATGCCTCACAAGTGCTCATTTTCTAATCCTGGCAGTGAGTGGGTTGCAGATGACTGCCTATCCTTTTTCACGGTGGGGGAAAAAAATCCCCCCTAGTCCATATTCAGAAATCTCTCAAAGGAGGTTGAAAAATGCTAAAACCTTCCTCATCCCTTCCCTTTCCCTACCCTAAGAGCAACTCAGGATCTTTCCTAACTTCCCCAGACAGCTGAAAGCACTGGAGAGGAAAAGATAGTAAAGACATTTTAGTATGACATGTATTTTAATATCACAAATATTCTAAACTTTCTCTGCTTAGCCCACGTGTCTTTATCCAGCAGCTATTGGGTTGCTACTATATATTAGACTGTCCTGCGTATAGTCCATATACGAAAACACTGTAACACTGTTTCCTCTCCAGCTGCTAGCTGTAGATCACCGTATATCCCATTAAGACAACTTTTTTCCTCAAAGTCTTTGTTCACAAATGAAAAAAAAAATGAGAGAGGGATAAGGCTGTTTTTAGATTCTCTTCTTAAAACAATGCTTAGTTGGTGACCCTGTTTAAGATGTTTAATTCCTCTTAATATAAAAATACAACTAGTACATGTCTGTATTTTTCATTGTATTCCATTTGTATTGATAGTTATTCTGACCATTCAGTAGAGTAACTGACTGGAAGTTATTTCATTTCTACACATACCTTTCTTCTTGGGAGTTACTTCATTTCTACATTTACCTTATAGAAAATACACTAAGGCTTGCAGAGTTTGATACCATGGGAGCTTGATCTCTGTGTAAGGAACTGGAACTAGATCCTCTTCATTTAGAAATTTTTGGATAGTTGTTCTGTCTTCATTTAGTTATTGGAATTGTAGAATCTATTGGCAAATGAGAAAGAGTCTAGAAGAAAGGTTGATAAATGCTAGCTGGAAGAAATGAAGACTAATGTCCCACCAGCATCCTGATTGAGGAGTTAGCGATATGGCAAACACAACTTGATAATCACTTGTGGAATGAGTGGCATCACAGAGGGACAGGAGTTGTGACTTGCCTTTGTATTCTCACCATAAAAACTTTTAAGATTATGAAAATCTAGATTCCAAACGCTTCACAGTCGAAGACCATGGTTTTGTGCTGAACATACAGAAGTTTTTACCTAATTAATGTCATGTGCTCATGCAATTATACAGACAAAAAGCAGAGTCTCTTTCTGTATGCTGATAGAGCCAGTGATAGATGGGCAATGCTGGATTTTTTTTTCTCTGTTTCAAATTTGAGTGTCATTAGTTAGGAACATCTTAATTGCAAAGATGCCAGTTACTTTCCCCAACTGATCACTCTTTAACTTAAGTGCAGTCTGTGTCTTACTAGCTTAGGTGTCTGATCTGTTTCCTTAAATTCGGGTGCTCACATATGAAAACCTGGAAGTATGAGCATGACAAGGATACCATACAGTGGTTAATGTGACAGTGTGCAGGGTCCTTAAGGATTGGCTGGGATACCTTGACTTTTTTTTTTTGTTTGTTTGAATAGGAGAATACTGCGTTGCCTAGAAATCCTCCATGAGGTGTCAAACACCAGAAAAGTGATGCTGATTGAGTTTCAAGTTTTGTCTTAAGTTAGAAACCAGTTCTGCATAGCAGACCAGCCTTTCCTAAAACCTAAACTGAAGCTGCTATATGTACAATGTGTGCTTTGGTTGTTTATAAGTATAAAAACTCAGTATCACTGGAACCATTATTAAAATTCAAAAGCATACAAATAACAAATAATAGCAACATTTCTTCATGCAGGTTCAAATAATGGAAAATACCTACTTGCGGTCTTTTTAATTAAATCAGTCCAATGTATATAAAGCCATCTTTGGTTGGCACTTAGCCTGCGGTTCAGGGAATTATACGCCACTGCTGTGACCCAGGGCTGGATTATATTTTTGAAATCCTAAACAGCTGCTATGACTGCATAGGGCAAGATTTTGTTTCTGGTAGATGTCAGAGTTCTGTAAAGAAACATAGTGAATGCTATTACTAGATAGAAGCAGTGTTCTGTGTAGGCCAGAATCCAGTCTTTGACAATGGCGAATGTCAGAACTTTCAGGGGAAAATATAAAACTCCAATGTCAACAATATTTCAGTAAAGTTTCCTCCCCGGCAGCAAGCAGTTAGTGACTAGTTAGCCCTCCTTCATGAGGATTTCAATTGGTTTTCCCCATTATTCCTTTAGCTACCTAGAGAAACTATGGATACTTTATTGTTCACATTAATGATTTTACACATATTTTAAGGAACAAAACTGGTCTTATCTTTGACTTCTTTCCTTGTCTAATCATTGTTCTCTGACAAGTAGTTTCACATATCATGTTAGAAGATGTTTATTTACCGTTATTTTAAATGTCTCTTCATTTCACTAAATGTCTTTGGATAGAGGGAGAAAAAAGAACATTCTTTAATGGTGTTTCTTGTGGTACATGTGTACAACTTTCTCTTGTGTTCATCCATCATAGCAAACTAGGACAGCAAAATATCCTAATCTGCTTCAGTACTTATCATATGGAGAGAGGTGGCAGGGAATCCTCACATCCCTAGTCTTTTTACTGGCTGTCTCTGCTCCCTTGTTTATGACATACCCTTTTCTGTAGCCTTAGTAAAAGTAACTATTCCCCAGTCTTTTGGGGTTTTTTTTAATAAAACATAAGGCAGCAAAAATAGTTTCGGAATTATGCCACTTTTTCTTGCTAAGTTGTCCAGGGAAGGTACGGAGGCCTGACTTGGATTCAGCCAACAAATGGTTTCGGTTGAACAGGTCTCCTGGAGACTGATGACTTTTCACTCAGTGAAATAACCTGCCCCTTATTAAAATGTAATAATTTTCTGTAAGATTTTTTTAACAGAAGCAATGCCTTTTCCATGTGTTATCTCAAATTACAAATATGTTGGTGCTGATAATTATTTCCATATATATATTATCATGTCCTACAAGGTCTGTAATTTCCTTTGACCTAAGCTGTAGTTTGATACATTACTTGATCAGTGCTCTTAGTGAGTCATTTTATCCATATGTATTTAGTTAATTGGTTATTTTTCTCCCCGCCCATGTTTATATATAATATACTCTACAAAGGAAAAGGAAATCTGACTGCTTGCAGCTGAGTCTAGTAAAAGAGCAATTAGGTTCTATCAGAGCCAGCAGCTGTCCGTAATGAATTCTGAATTAAAATTATGAGCGAAGAAAAGAATCCAGCCATCTGCAGGAAATGTGAAAATATTTTTATAACCCAATGGCTGAATTCTGGAAAGGGGTATCTCTGAGATTTCCCAGCTGTACCTACAGTAAATTTCAGAATATCCAGGGACACACAGTATACTGGAACACATTGCATCAACTTGGCTATCTAGCATGTTTGACTAACTTTGAACAGGCTGTATTTTTATCTGAAGTAATCAGCATGAAAGCCTGTTTAAATCATCTCCCTGTATCTCTAGAAGTAAAATGCAGCTTTAAAAATAACTCCCCTTATCTTTTTGTGGAGGCTTTCCAATCAGTATTCTGTGCTAAATATTAATCTTTCTTTGTTTTTCATACTTCTATAGACTTACTTCAGGTTCTCATCATTTATTACCAAATTTTGTCAATGACTGCTGTTCCAGGTTAATCCTCCATTATGCTGCATTTTGTTATTAGTCAC
>VZSC01000049.1:19494-35485 GCA_013398225.1 Steatornis caripensis | reverse complement strand
GAGCAGATATATTTAGGATAGTTACTCTTTGACGCTAAATACAGAGTGCAGTACACTGAATATGTAAGAATGTATTTAGAGAAGTAGGAAAATAAGGAGGATATCTGAGGACTGGATTAATTTTGAAATAAAAATCACAGTAAATCCTTGAGCGCAGATAAAACAGTATAGGAAAAATAGAGTTTATTCTAATTTATTTTCTTTATACATCTGAATAATTGAAGAAATTGGGTGATATAGTGATTTACAGTAAGGCACATATATAAAAATCCTCTGTGAAAAGCAGGATTATGGCATATATTGCTATATAAAATAGACAATCAACTCTGAAGGGAAACTGAGATAAGAAAAAGAAATGTTAGGAAATAGAGTTGATGAACTTTTCACTTGTCATACTGTGTAATTTCTGCTATATTCCATCTCACAGGCAGAACGATAAGAGATCTTTTTTTCACCAACAATTCATTATTTCAGGAAAGAAGCAGGCAGAAGTACTCTGTGTTACTCTGTCCATTCTAAGGAAAAAAAAGCAAAGGTCGGAAATAGTGCTGTCCCTTTTCAATGGCATAGTTCCTAAAAGTGTCAGGTACCCTAAGGCGGAAGTGTTGATTGAAATGAAGAGGCCTAGATGATCTGATTAGCAGATGGGAGAGTGGAATGCTTGTGCTTTCTTTAAGTATGTGAAAATATGAGACCAAATTTAGACAGCGCGTTTAAGCTTCTCTCCCAGGACTTGCCTAGAATGTTATTGTCTTAGAGTGCCCATCCAAATTCCAGCAAAGTCTAATAAGAGGATTTCTGTAGGAGAAGTTGTTTTTGTAACTTGCTGGCTAATAACCCTTAATGGATTCTTTCCTCCATGAATTTATTTTTGCCATCTGTGGTATTCTGCAATGATGAGTTTCACAATTTAATTATGTACTACATGAAAAACTACTTCCTGTTTGTTTTAAATTCTCTGTCTCATCATTTCATTTCATGATCCTATTTCTTGAGTTGCAAACAAAAAATGAATAGTCGTTTCCTTTTCACCTCCTCTACATAATGCCTGGTTTTATGCACTTCTTTCATATCTCCCTTTCTCTTGAGTATTCTTTGCTCCAAGCTGATTATCTAGTTTGATTAACTGCCCCTTCATACATTGTCATTGTCTTTGATACATTTCTGCAACCTTATGTTTTATGTAGCATTCTTGAGATGGGCCACACTGCTTGTCATGGAGGCGACAAGGCTACAAGGGCAGCCCTTTGCAATACAAAATGGCCTCAGAATGGTTTTCAGGGGAAAATTTACAGAATCCTTCAGTAAATAGTGGATTCATAGGGTGGTGAGTGAATGAATGAGTGTGAGAGTGAATGAAGTTATCACACAAAATCCTTCCAATTAGTTCTACAGAAACCTCCTAAATCTAATTGCAGTGCAAAACTGTAACTTCAGGTAAATGGCTGTCTTGTTTTAAAAGCGTACTCAGACGTTAACTGTGGCTGTAATGTTTGTGGTTTTAGATCTTATTTTCCTTCACTCTATTACTTTAATGAACTACTTACATATCTTTTACTTAGTAGTGCAACATAGTACATCTTCTGCCACTGCTAACACATAAGTTATTTCCAATATTTCTGAGCTATCAGTTAGTGGAGTTGCTCTCTACATTATGCACTTCCACAGCTAAATTCCTGTACTGCTTTGAAGCTATATAGGAGTCCTTCTGCATTTCTGTGAAGTTCCTGCTCATGACAGACCTGAATTTAAGGTCTGGTGAGAGGATGTGAATTTCTGTAATGGAATGTCCTTGTTAGAAGTGTCTCTTAAAATGTTTTTGTTTTGTTGAATATTACTGATAGTACATTTTTATCCTGCATGGAAAACTCAGCTTTTAAAACTATTTTAATAAACAATTACTCCCTGTACATGGGGTTTGTTAGAGAAATTTCCTTGAGTTTTGATTCTGTATGTTTTAGTATTTGAGAGTTTGTTTGTGTTCGTAATACAATCTGGTAAGACTGCTTCTCGTGCTTGGTCTCTCCAGAGCTGAACTCAGGATTAAATGAAGAACAGATTTACTTTCTGAACATTATTACACTTCTGCAATCACATATTACAGAAAATGGGGCTTAAATCTGGGGCAGCTACATTTGAAGAATTTATGGTAATGGTAGAATTTTGAGAACGTAGACACTGAAAGGAAAATCTTCATAAAGCTCAGTAGAGGAAGAACGATCTAAGGCTGGCTTTTGATTTGTAAGCCTCCTATGCTTTTGCCAGCTATCTATGAAACCTCCGGGGAGCTCTAGATTGAGCTTTATCTGCTTGTAGTCAAATCTTCTCCTGTTTCCTGATTTTTTTTCTTTCCTTGTTCATTTTAAGAAGCTTTATATGACTTCAATGACAAATGTGTTTGTGTCCATGCATAGCATAGAGATGAAGAAAACGCAATGGCTAGTCTCTTGTTTGGTGAAGCATTACACCTAAAAATGTGTGGTATACCATACTTCGCTGATATCTGACTATAACCATAGCGAGAAGGAAAAAAAGTCATTGTGCACTTGCAGATCAATTCTCAAAGGTCTCTTGTAAGCCAGTACCGGAATTCTTGAAGCTGTCCAGTATCTCTTCTAAAATGAAATATAAATTTACCTCTTTGCACAAGTTCTTTCAGTCAGATTTATCCCTTCAATAGGATGTTCAATGGTTTCATAAGGGCTTTTTTGCTGCTTCCTGGACAAAGGGGTGATTTCCACCTGTGTTCTCTTTTCCTAACAGGAAAAGGAGAAAATAATCTGAATATTGCCCTTGTCAGAACTACTAGAGAATTTTTATTGGATTGGAATCTAATTAATCATATGAAGTTCCTCAATAAAATGCGGGCATTTTTATATGTTTCCCATATCACAAGTAATTTTATGTACTTTCAGTTCATAAATGCAAGCTTCATTCAATCTGAAACTGTAATATTCAATAAAATTTTCCCCTGATATGAGTCAAAAATGTCCTAAATGATTTTTGGTCCATATTTTACTCCCTTTGCTTCCAATTAAATGATCTGTGAATACTGGCAATTACACTGCCTTCCTTTGCCAAATCACTGAAGTATCAGTAAAGGGTCATCATTTAAACAGCTACAAATTAATCACAAAAGCCAACCTTTAACACATCCATACAGTGATTTTAATGTGGAATGGCCCCCTTATGCCTCTGAATTTTTCTTTTTGCAAATTGCATCTGTATTGCATTACAGGACATTAAACATGTTTCAGTTCGTGGGACTGAGTCAGTCATGTTTTTTGAAATTGAAAACAAATGTTAGAATAGTATAAATGATAATATTTGAAGCAATAACAGTTTCCTAGTAGGCATGACTATTTAATAGATTGCTTAGGTTTTCAGCTTGTGAAAGTAACAGTATCTTTCACTAACCGAAATGATAGAATATTTTTTTTAATTGTAAGTTTGACAATAACACCAAAAGATGCAAATCAAAAGGGCAAGAAAGCCAATAACAAGTGTAGAATTAATTTGTGAAATTATTCTCATTAGCTGAATTATCATCATTAGCAGAAAGTAGACAGGAATTTCTTTTATATATTCCAGTGACATACTAGTGAGGATTTGAACTGCATGGCTACCCAGCAGTGTATCAGTACCGTATTAAGAAGTCTATATGATAGCAAAAGAGAAGGAGAAACATGGGATAAAGGTAGGATAGGTTCTTGCTCTTGTATAGGAAGCTATTGGAGTTTGGAGTTAGAAGGTATGTGGGGGCAAAGATGAAGGAAGTTAAAATATTCATAGGACTGGTTCCAATTTTACCTGGAAGTGGAAAAGGGTGGTCTGGTAGACGTATGACTCATTTATAATTGGCAAAGTTGGAATGTCCTGAGCACCTTAAGGCAGTAAAATATCTTGCTGGCTTAAATGATCTGGGGAGGAGTGTGTCAGGAGCCAGTGCAGCCAAATACTGTAGTATATATCAATAAATGTAGTGTGTCAGCCCCTCCATCCTTATCACGAAAACACTGGTGCATAGTAATGTGTTTTGGTCTGGTGTCATGATGTTCACAACCTCTGCATAAACCTGTGAACTAACAAATACCTTCTGTGCTACAGTACGCCAATTCCTCTTTGAGTTTGCTCATGGGAAGAATAAATATATGAATGATAATACAAGGTGTGAAGAGAAGTGAAAACTGCTCATTCCAGCTGAAAGTTCAAGCTTTTAACTGGGTTGAAATTTTGCAGTTGTGGTCTGTAGGTACCAGTGAATGTTTTAATGTCTGATTTGAAAAATGGCATATCCAGTTATAAACACAGTGCTGGAACATTAATTCATTAATGCATGACAGGAAAGAGAACCATACTCTAAACTACTGAGAACATCCACACTGTCAAAATTCCTTATTTGTTACTTGACCAGCCCTTGTTAGGCTGATAAAAACTGAATACAAGGAGGTAATGTTTAAGGAATAGTTTAAAACTTTATATAAGCCAATCTGACATACAAATACGTGCTACTTGTGGTGATCTCTGCAATCAAAAATAAAAAAAAAAGCAATAGTGAGACAATTTTTTGAGTTTTTTCTCCATGATTATTACCAATGTTAAGGTCACTGAAATTTCCTGGAGTGCAGAGGTTTTCTTATACAAGGTAAATAAACTCCAATTTAGGTAGGATAGACATAATTTCTTTCATCTGTGTATTTTCTTTCTCTGCAACTCCCATTCATCAATATAATTGATTGGTAAGTTTTTGTAAGCTCAGAATGTTGATTAATTCTTGTCAGAATGGCATCTAAGAAAGTTTAGGTTGATGCATTTGGTCTGTTAGCAGAAGTCCTCAGCTATTTGAAGGGGATCTTATTCTAGGAAGAGTAACTGATGGCAAGAATACGTGATTAACAATATGTAAATATGGAATCTGAGAAACAAAACTTAGCTCATGTGGGAATAAAACATCTTTCTGCTCTGTATTTCTTTCCAGTTTGGTTATAAGTAAATGCAGTTTGCTGATAACTGGCAAAGATTTTTAAAAGCATCATGCAAGAGATAGGTTTGCCCTTGCTTACCAGTTTCAGGACTTATAATATTTAATATCTCATGAAAATATAGGAACTGTGAGAAGATCTTAGTTTTTTATATCATTGTCCTCTAGATGCTGGGTTGTAATTATTTTTATTTCTATCTCTTTTTAAAAAAAATGGCAGTTTGTGGTGTTCTTAAATATCCTTAACTTAGATAATGTAAATGTCTTGAGTGTTTATAAACTGTTGCTTATGATACTACGTACTTCATTTTATGTAACTAACTGAAAACAGTTAAGCATTTGGAAGGCCAGAAACCATCATTCATTGTCACAGACTTGATGTGATCCTGGATATAAAAATTATATACAAACAACATTATATTTTACACTTGTACTTTATATAGGTACATGTTTGCAAATAGTTGAAGCAAAACTTCTTAAAGGTCAGTTGTATATGTGGCTGCAAAAAGACAGTCTATCCATCTGAAGATTTGATTCAGTACAGTTGATGTCCAGCCATCTCCATAAAAGGATTTTTGTGGAGATTTAGGAAATATGGCTCTGTTTAGCACAGAAATCACATAATCAGAGCTTCGGTGTATTTTCTGGTCTTGGATATGCTGTAGTCTTTCTCATATTCCTTCTACATCATCTCTGTTCAGTTATGCCAGATGTGTAATAAAGAATCATGTGTGACTAATAGTAATCACATCAAGGTGAGAACTGTAAGTCTCTTTTTCCTGTCCTGATTGCGTAATATTGTCCTTAGGAGTTACTGAAGGTAGACCACGCATATAACAGACAATACTTTTAAGACAGGGAGGATATGACAGAAAATCCTTGAAAGTCAGATATATATTATAAAAATAAACTGCTGTTAAGTAGGTCTATTACTGAGACAGGTTTAATTCTCTTAGATCCAACGGAATATTTCATAATCAAGGTTTTTTCTTGTGCCAGGCTCACAGTAGCTGACCCATGTCTTCTTTTACCCTCAAGCCCCATCAAAGAGAGGAATGCAACTTTCTAGTTCAGAGTTGTTCCTGAGGAATCCCTTACTATGCAGAGCTAAGATGTAGTAGTTTCTTTGGCCTCAACAGGATTGATGGACTTCACTTCAGCTCTGCCTAAAACCAGCTGACTTAACTCAAAACCTGTAAGGAAGCACTAACTTTACCTCTGCCTGAAAAATATTAGTCTGGACATGAATTCAGTGCTGTGATTTCAAGCTTTGTCTTTAAGCATATTTTAGACTTTTTATATCTGTCTTTTAAAATAATATGATGACTGAGCATCCTGGTGCAGGTTCTGGCCATTCCAGATCTTTCTTACATTTTCCAGGAGATGCAAGACAGACATTCAAGTGGCCAGCTGGGGATTTCCCCAGCCTACAGCTAGCACAGCTGGCTAGGTATGGCTCTACATTGTATAGAATAACAGTATTCCCTGTCTAAGTGAAAGAGCAGAGGGCAGAACAAACTGTATTAATAGGAGCCCCATTGACAGAGTTGGGAGAGGGATAGAAAGTTTACCTCCAAAGCACAACAGAAATATATAAGACTTATTTTTATAACATTATTGTTTGCCAATAAATTCACCTCTGTAAACAGCATAGCAACAGCAGCATGTTTAATGAGTTTGAAATCATACTACAAATAAAGCTTGGCTTCTTAGAGGATTAATCATCTCCATTAATTTCAATTTTTAAGAACTTATTGCAATGTGTTTTATTTCTATTATAGTCAAGCCTGAAACTGCAAGATGCAAAGATTTCAGATTTCATATAAAAGCATTTCACATTCTCAATTGCTTGTAATTGGTGTTAAAGGAGTTTACTTATTTCAGAGCACCAACCTCTTGCATGACAGCTGGTGTTCATATTCAGAAAAATGTGCTGTTCAAATCAGTGTTACAAAACTTTAAAACTTGAATGCCATAAAAATAAGCACAATACATGAAATAGTCCTTCATGTTTTCCCTCCTGTGTTCATCTGTTTTAGTGCTGGAGTCGGCAGGACTGGCTGTTTCATTGTGATAGATGCCATGTTAGAGAGAATAAAGCATGAAAAGACTGTTGATATTTATGGCCACGTAACTCTAATGAGAGCACAGAGGAATTACATGGTTCAAACTGAGGACCAATACATCTTTATCCACGATGCACTGCTGGAAGCAGTGACATGTGGAAATACCGAAGTGCCAGCCAGAAACCTGTATGCATATATCCAGAAGCTGACACAGATAGAAACAGGCGAGAATGTTACAGGAATGGAACTGGAATTTAAGGTACTGGGATTTTATTTCGTGGGGAACTAAAACTAATGATGTAACACTTAATGCTGCTCCGTCCTCCACCAGTTGTTTCCAGTAATCAAAAGATAAGACTGTGGCAGGGTAAAATTTGAAATTAGGAAGACAATCCTTTGTGAAATGTACAATTCCATCCTCGGTGTACAGATAAGAACATTGTAGTGGAAGTGTTTTAACCCTGCTATTCCTTTATTGTTTCAATAGCTTGAAATGCGTGTTTGTGTAATGGTTTAATACTCAAATTTGTCCATATGCATTAATGCAGCACACATTAAAATTTTACAAGATGTTAAAAGAAGCTTTAGAAATATTTAGCTAACGCAATAGAACATGGAAAAGTAAGCATCTGAGATTGAAATTATTCATTAATGGATAATGAGCAGAGATCATCGAATCTGATAGTGTCATTTGTTTTTGTTATACCTGGCCTTAATACTTTTAATTGATTTTCAACAGCGTCTTGCTAGCTCTAAGGCTCACACATCAAGATTCATCAGTGCCAATCTTCCATGTAATAAATTCAAAAATCGCCTTGTCAATATTATGCCATATGAGTCTACAAGGGTTTGCTTGCAGCCAATCCGAGGAGTAGAAGGGTCTGATTATATTAATGCCAGTTTCATTGATGGATACAGGTACGAGTGTTAATGTGTTCTCATGTGGACTGTTTTAAAAGTTTACAAAATTATTTGTGTAATTACATCGAAAATAGAAAAATTTAGTATTGAAATATTGTATTGTTTATTGTCTGTGCATGCCATGTTTGATCGGTTGTTTTTCAAAATGTTAATAAAAGGTTTCAATTTTCACCCATGCAATACAGGAAAATTCTGTAAATGGCACAGACTCTTGAAAGTTGTGTTTTTACCTACATTTAAGTCATTGAGAACTCCTAGTATATTGTACATGCTGAAAGTTACTCAAATTTTAAGCACACTCATGATTTGGAACCTCTATTTCTTCACAACTATTCTACTTAAAAAGATACATAGAAATAACATTCAGGAGATAGACCCTGTGTGTCAAGGTGATAAACTATGATCTTGGAACGTTGGTTAAGACTACCCTGAGCTGCCAAAAACGTTTTATACGTAAGTAGTTGTGTAGTCCACCAGCATCTTCATGACAACACAGAACAATATGCCCTCAGTTGACATAAGCAGCTGGTAGAAAAAAGGCATGAAGGAGAAGCGGTATAGTTTGCCTAGGGCAGTTTAGGTGTAACTGACTAAGCTTATCCACAGAGATAATTTTCTGAGCGTCTGCTCATAATTGGAAACAACCTTCATCTCCACTGTCACCCACAAAGGTGTTTCCGTTGATGGAAAGAAGCAAGAACAATGTGAACTGGTCATCATGTTATAAAGCTGCTGATCCAGAAGCTTTTAACAGCTTGGTGGTAGCTTCCATTAGTAGGATATTAAGGCCTGGAAATGCGGTGCACTCCATTCCTGAATTTTCTTCCTGCCTCACTTTTCCTTGAGGCATCAGAATGTTGAAAAGGAGTTAATAAATAAATTGCTTGATGCTATAATTTCTAAACTTAATAGATTGTTAGACAGTTATTTCTACAAAATGAACGAGCACAACTAAGTGTTTCTTAAGTGCTTTTTACAGCACACAAAATTGAGCTATTAGAGTTGCATTAAAATTTAAATAATAATGATAAAGACATACATCATAATATTAACAGAGTAATTTCCCTCTCAAAGTTCTAAAAATAAAAAGCCATGGTTTGATTAAACAATCATAATAAGGTTTTAATGTGCTTATTATTAATACTATATAATTTTTTCCTCTAGATAATGTTTCCATATAAACAGAGAACATGTGTATCAATTCACTTTTTGTTTTATTATTATTTTACTTTGTTTTCAACACAGGCAACAAAAAGCTTACATAGCTACACAGGGTCCTTTAGCAGAAACAACTGAAGACTTCTGGAGAATGCTCTGGGAACATAATTCTACAATTGTGGTGATGCTCACTAAGCTACGAGAAATGGGCAGAGTAAGTACTGCTGTAATATTCCTTTACTAAAATGTTTGTTGTAATGATCTTTAATTAAATATTTTGTTGTTACGGGAATGTTCAAACATAAAGGTGAGGATTTAAGTTCCTTTATCTTTTGAAATATTAGTGGCATTGTTGATCACCAGGTGTAAGGTTTTCCCATCTGTAGATGTGTTGTGATAGACAAGCTAGACGTGGCATTTTGTTGTGTGGCATACTAAGATTCAGCAACTGAGTCTGCATGTTGATATTCCGAAGGATGTAGAGAGAGTATTGCTGTCTATTGAAAAATGAAGATTTCTTATTTGGAAACTTCACTTTTGCAGCATCTGTTTTTAACAATGTTAAAAGAAAGGTGTGCCATTTTTGAGATATGAATGTCTTCTCTGTGTTCATAATGCTGAACTTCAATGTTTCAGTGCCCAGTTTATGGCCCTAAAGTCATTCAAGTGCTGCTTTGTTTAACGGAAAAAACGAAGCAGTTTGCTATCTGGACAGGATTACATCCAGATAAAACCGGTATGTGATAAATGAAATCAGAGTCAGGCCATGGATCTGAGGAATACAGCTGATTCAGGACATGACTATGGAGACAGAGTCTTGACTCAGGCCAGGGGAACTTGCTTCAAAAGGGCAGAAGAAGGAAAACTGAAGGTGACCTCAAGATTTAAATTCCATTATGTATTGAAAATTAGGCTAGGGATAGTGCTTTTCACCGATGAATAATAGAGCTGAGCAGAAGTATAAATGAGTTGAGATGTACGGTGACCAGAGAGAACCCCTTTACAATGCAATATTGAAGATAATTTTTTATTCTAGGTATGGAACTTCATGTTCACAGCAAGACAAACTGTTCCTATTCCTGTCACTAATGGCACTTTCCATGAGTTTTACACTTATCTGAGTGAAAGACGTTGTAAACTAGTTTATGGTAGCGGTCTCGAGTAGCAGGAAATGTATTGTGCTTTGTTATTTTGTAGGAAAAATGCCACCAGTACTGGCCTGCAGAGCGCTCAGCCAGATATCAGTATTTTGTCGTAGATCCAATGGCAGAGTACAACATGCCACAGTATATTCTGAGGGAATTCAAAGTTACAGATGCAAGGGTAAGTTAACATAGCGTTACACTAGTTCACATAAGTTTAAGAGAAAATGTCAATTTCTTTCTTTTCCTCTCTTTTTTTAAAAATCTTTATTGTTATTAGAAAAAAGCTAAGGGTGTACTTTCTACAAGCAATAAACAAAAAGCAGATAAAGTTACTATGAAATGAATGGGATCTTTGTGTAAGAGCAATTGAATTAGTTCAGATCTAACACCTGGGCAGCATGGCTTTGTAAAGTTCTGAATAACTATTTGTGTCAAAATACATTAGATGATTTGAGGGCCATTTTCCCTTTTTTTCTCGTTTCCCGTTTGATCATTTTTGGGGCAATTTTTGTCACTTGCAGCTGTAAATATGTTGTTTTGCACCACCCTCTAGGCTAAGTGAGTATGAAGGTTAATACATTGAGATTTAAAAACTGCAGAGCAAATAGCATTCGTAAGAAAAGCTTGACAAGCTTTGCACATTATAATTTGATTTTTGGCATAACATATTTTCAGCACTCTTTTATATCTGCAGAGTAGATACATGCAGCTGTGACCCTAGCATCCTCATTTTCATACTGCATTTCTTATCTGAATTCCTGAGTCCAAAACTGAGCACTGATACAAAACTAAAAGTACGTAAACTTTAAATATATATTTGTCATTTCTCAGACTTTTAATTTCTAGCACTTTAGTCTGCACGGAGGGGAAAACTGACAGCCTCTATTTCTGCAAGTGCTATAGAATGCTTTTTGTTGAAGCAAAATAGCAGGATGTACTGTCCAGGAATAACATGAGTGAGTACTCAGAGTTGCCAGTGAGCTTCCAAAATATTAGACTTTCTCATGGTGAGCTAGACTACTGCTTTTAATGTTAGCTTAAATTAAAATTAGGTACTACTGACAATTAGCTAGGCAGTACTGTCACTAACCAAGTCAGCATATGAACATTTTAATTTGGCAAATGAGACTTAGGTTTGTGTTTTTGAAAAGAAACTGTAGACACACTGGATCTCATTTTCATTCTATTTGAAATCTATTAAGGATCACATGACTCATAGCTTCTGTAACTTATTTGTGCCTAACATAAGTGGAGAAGAACAGGCTTCTAACATCAGTCTTTAACCACACTTGTAAGTATAGACAGTCAAAGGCAATTTCACTACAACTGTGCTGATAGTTTTCATAGATTATCTATTAAAAGTCTGTTCCATCTATAGCTGGAAGAGGTCTTATGTGACATAGTTCACCAAGCTCAGATCACAAGGTAACAACGATAACAAAAAGCCACAGATGTAGCTGAAGTGTAGCAAACAGTATATATTTCCAAAAAGTTACTTAAAGAGTTAATAATGAACTAGGTTATTGATGACAGTCTGTTTACTTACAGGTAGCAAACCAGTAAAAAGTCTGAAAGGGTCAAATAACATAATGTGCCAGAAATAGTTTTATTGGGTCTGATGTTAATACACCTCTTTCAAAAAGTGCCAAGCATAAGTGCAGCTTGGCAGCCCTGTTGTGGCATTTTACCATCACATGTTATAGCTTCTCAAATTTTAAAAATCACTTTACGATGATAGTCCAAATTTTGTTAAACAAAGCACTGCCAAGCTCACAGTGCCATCTTAAATTTTCTAGATGTGCTGGGAAGCTATACCTCCTTCCAACTTTACAGGAAGTGGTGGAGACTACTTACCAAAGCGTACATTATCATTTCCCTGTAGTTAGGCTTTTGTGACTGTCACACCCAGTAATTGAGACCACCTAAATAAATTGTTATATTCAAAGAAGACTAAATGCTGCAGCAGTTGTAACCAGCCTCTCTCTCTTATCTCCAAATCCATCCATAACATCAGAATACCATCTGTGCTCTGGCAGAGCCAAGCCAGCCAATTATTCCTCAGGGACAAGAAAAGAAGCTCACTGCCTTTGTGGTGTTAGCAGCAAGGGTCTGGTGTGGAACTCCCTGTTATTTCTGAAACTGAGCTGTAAATTGTTCTAAGGTGAAATTGACCTCTGTAACTGTTTCAATCTGCTGCTTCCGACTGCTTTATACTCACATTCTCTGTAAACTCCAGAGGTCAATATGTTGGGGCAGTCTCATTTAAGGCTAAACTATTAGTGATGGCTGTAAGAGAGTATTATAAATTCTACAGCCTCATCAAAAGACAATTGAATATCCCTTGCTAAGGGCAAGAAGAAATCCAGTCAATCAATAGGATGATACATTAAAAGCCCCCTGCTCCATGTAGGGATCTGAAAGTTCGTATTTTGATAACTGTGCAAACTGTCACAATATTTGAAAGTAAAGATTTTAATAAAATTTGGCATTTACATGTGAACTGCCATTGGCAAGCATCTCATAAAAGAAAGCAGCACTTTTTATAATGTTGGTAGCAGAGGTAACTGTGTAAGAAATCGCAGATCAATTCCCAATACACTTTAATGCTAGTCCAACATCAGACTGACTAACTTTACTTCTGTGCTCATTAAGTAGCATTAAATAACAGAAGTTATTGCCATTAAAACTAAACAAGAACAGTTGTCACACATTTGTACTGGATTATTGAGTTATTACAATTGTGAAATAAACCAGTACAGTTGATGTAGACACACCTGAAAAACAAATATTTACTATCAAATCTATTTTACACATAGAAATTTGTGGTCTTTCCAATGACAGCCTAGACTTACCTCAAGCAGCGTCTGTCTTATCATTTATAACACTAAAAAGTTACTGTTATTCTAGCATAATTGCTATCAGGGTCAGAAATTGCCTTAATCAGCTCAATCAACATGTTTCAAGTGAGTCACACTTAAGGTTTTCTTTATTTTAGAAGAATGGGAGCTTATTTTGGAGGGAATCAACCTATTGTTTTGTCTTCTTGATTACTTCGTGTCATGTGCCTAAGCCTATCTGGAGGATGCCATTTCATTCTGTCTTCTTGGGGGAAAATGGGATCACAAAGACCATTATGAGAGAAGTCCACATTAACAAAATGGCGTTTTGTTAGGAAATACGAAGTGATTTATGTTGATGCCCACAAGAAATAAAATTAGGTGAATGTTTTTGAATAGGTTTTGGTTTTTTTAAGTGGACAAAAACATTGCACAGGGATAGACTACTAAATTGTCACAGTGGTTTAGCAGGAATATGAGATGATAAGTCGAAGAAGTGTACGTGTGTCCTCTTACGGAACTGTGGCTGGCAGACACACCTGTTTTCTGTTTTCCTACTCATCTGAGACATGGGAGCCAGAAACCCACAATACCGAAGTATTGTTTTTTCATTAGGTTCTTTTTAAAATCAATTCTATTTCATTTCAAAGGTCTGTAATAGCTGAGTGCATGTGGCAGAGGGAGAAAAAAATACTGTTCTTGTCTCCAACATAACTTGTTGCTTTTTTGGGACATCTCCTGTAATGATTTCAATTTGTCATGAGTTTCACTTAGTAGAAGACCATTTTGAAGACATGGCAGGGTGGGTGCTTAGTAAACAACACGTCTAGAGGCACTAGTTCACGTCACTGGCTCATGTGCCCATGCTTTTATGCCCATGCTTTTAAACATTTCAGCTGTGCAGATTGACAGTGTGAAAATCAAGAACAATGTTTGAAAATTCAGAACAAATTTACTTCATCTTTTGTATTTTATTTTTTCTATTTATGTGTCCTGACCATTTACACATTAAATAGGCATATAGCAGAAGTTGGCGTTTAATACTTTCAGTGGCTTCATTATAAAAATAACCATGCTACAGTATTCTGTTTTAAACAGTATTTAAACAATCCTGTTAGTATCCCTAACCGAAGGGAATGAACAACTTCAGCGAATTTGTTTTGAGAGAGAAAGCTCTTTCTCTCAATTTTTATCTGAGTCCAAGCTGTTGGTGAATGATATTACGATGATTGAAGTTTACAGTTTGTTAAACAACTGGCTTGTCTTGACCCATCTTCTTCCAGGCAAATGTGCAACTCATAGAAAGCACCATACTATTAAAGATACCATCTGTAGAGAAGGCAATGACTGAACAAGTATTATTAGTGAAGATATTCCTACCATGCAGTAGATAAGCATATCTAGGAAATGGAGAGTCAGATTGGATGGCCTTGTTTCACCTGTATTAGAAGGAATTTGCAGTCTGCAGGATTCAAAACATAACTTAGCAAAAAAATCATATAACCTGTTGAGATTTTTATGTCTTTAGCCCCACCCACGCTTTTTACACAGGCAGAATGTCAGACAACTCTCCTAGCTGGTGTGGAAGGGAATCTGTGCAATGTTGTTAATGAAACTGCAATTCTGGGTGAATGCATCCAAAAGCATCAGCCAGTACTGCAATTGAAAGTCTTCATCAACATGGTCTTAGCTGTTCTCCATCTCCTCTCAATGTCCTTGTTTTGTGACGGTCTTTCTGGTTGTTGGCTGACTGATTTCCAGCCACTGGAACATACTTTTGGGATACATTATTTGTGTCTTTTGTTAAAGGATGGCCAGTCCCGAACAGTGAGGCAGTTCCAGTTCACTGACTGGCCAGAGCAAGGAGTACCAAAGTCTGGAGAAGGATTTATTGACTTCATAGGTCAAGTGCATAAAACAAAAGAGCAGTTTGGTCAGGATGGACCAATTTCTGTTCATTGCAGGTAAGTAGACAAATCCTCAAAACAACTCATATGCAGATTTGGTTTTTTCTAAAGTTGATTGCAGATTGCAGTGAAAGAGTATATGTAAATGGAATTTCATAGGAGAACTATCAGAAAATGTATTCAAATAGAAGATCTAAAAAGGAACACATAGGACTGGTTTCTGAAACAGTAACTGTTCTGTGATATCCCATTTACACACAAAAGCTTGTTCTGAAATATGTGGAAGCATGTAATTTTTTTCTTCACTTAAAAATGTCTCTAATGCAGAGTAAAAAGAATCTGATCAATGCTACACACAGAAAACAGTAGGAAGAGCCTTATCACAGGCTTCTGTATCTGGTATTTTTTTCTTCCACTGGTAATTAAACATAAGGCTGTTACATTGGTGGGAATTATTAGATGTAAACGAGCTAGTTACACCTGAGTAGCACATTAGTAGCAATCAAGACAAGACAAATAAAAATGGTAGCTATCTCAAGAAGGGGAATGGAACAGAAAATGGTGTTCAGAAACTGCCTGTCAAAAAATCATTGAGGTTTGGATTGGTAAGTTCTAACTTCAGAATGTAATGCCTATTTTTTAATGAGATGACTTCTCAATTCCTTTGTAATTGATATGCAGATGAAAACGGCTTTCATGGTGTGTAGGAATAATGCAAGGTGGGCTTTTTTAATATTCTCTTCTTTTTTATTTTTTTTTCTCTACAATGTTCTAGAGTCTGTAGCAGATGGACAAAAATAATCATAGAATCATAGAATCATAGAATGGTAGGGGTTGGAAGGGACCTCTAGAGATCATCTAGTCCAACCCCCCTGCTAAAGCAGGTTAGCCTAGAGCAGGTTGCACAGGAATGCATCCAGGCGGGTTTTGAATATCTCCAGAGAAGGAGACTCCACAACCTCTCTGGGCAGCCTGT
>VZSC01000049.1:0-15260 GCA_013398225.1 Steatornis caripensis | reverse complement strand
AGCCAGTCATGCCATCATAGAAGGCTATCAGATTGGTCAAGCAGGATTTTCCCTTGGTGAATCCATGTTAACTACTTGGATAGTCTTCTCCTCCTCCATGTGCTTAGAAATGACTTCCAGAATGAGCTGTTCCATCACCTTTCCAGGGATGGAGGTGAGACTGACTGGCCTGTAGTTTCCCGGGTCCTCCTTCTTGCCCTTTTTGAAGATTGGAGTGACATTGGCTTTCCTCCAATCCTTTGTCTTCAGTCCTTTGGCTTCAGTGCTCTGAAGGCACACAGGTTATGCAAAATTGCTAAATTCAATTGTATATATTTAATAGCCCTAGAAGTGCAGTGGTCTAGACTAAATACTAAAAAAAATCATAGAATTTGGACATTTGATTTCTGTACTAGTCTTATGAATCTGTCATAGTCCACATAATCAATGATCTCTGTCATAGTCCACATAAATGTTCAGAATTCTCCAGTCTTTCCCTGCTATTCATGTTCTTCCACTCTTGTATCTTTTGAATAGGTCTCATAAACCTCCAGCTTCCCAAGTCTATATGACTGGACAAAAGTGTGAAATTATTAGCATCAACAATGAGATGATGGTGTGCTTAATTTCCACCCATACAAGTTCAGTCTTGGAAAATCTTTTTTTCTGTGTAGTTATGACACTTTGTCCAAGAGTCATCCTCATGAATAAGTGAATGTTTAATTTTAATAACTGGTAACTATTGGCTGTATTGATTACAGTAATTTCTGTCACTTCTTGTGGATTTTAGCTAATAACAGAAACCCAAGAAAGAACAGAGAGCAAACAAGCCATATATTCAAAAGCATTTCAGACTAACGTAGACAGACATGGTGCCTGTATATCAGTATTGGAAAGGTAAAGATCCAGGCTGTCAGACTTGAACAACAGCTGTGTCTTAAGGCTTTTATGTATCTGTTATTTAAATTGTAATGTGTATGAACAATTTCAATATTAATTTAAGATCCACAGCCTATCTCTAACTAGAAGGTAGAAGGTAAACTAGCACACTGAAGATGTGCAAAACAGGACATATATGTGAATGAGCTAAAGTAAAGCGAGCAGTAAAATACATTTCGGCATCTTTTTTCTCTTGTCAATTCCAGCATAAGGCATTGGCAAGAAATGTTCTCATTTTCCTTCACCATGCACTGGTTACTGTATATCTGGATGAACAATCCAAGTCACTTTGCAATGAAGACTAGAGAGTCAGGAAGTACGTAGTAGCATGTGAAGTTTGCTTAAGCACAGTTATTCTTCCAAATGCAATGTGGTAGTTTGCTGTGGAATTCTGCTTAGTGAGCTTTTCCCCACACAGAAATCTGTACACATATGTTGTATTGTAACCACAGATAATTTGTCAGCCAATTCTTTCAGCATTAACTGTCAATTAACATTCCTTTTTTACTTCCTTTTTTTTTTCTTTTGTTGCAACAGCGCAGGTGTTGGAAGGACTGGAGTATTCATAACCCTGAGCATTGTGTTAGAAAGAATGAGATATGAAGGTGTTGTAGATATCTTCCAGACTGTCAAAATGTTAAGGACGCAACGACCAGCCATGGTACAGACAGAGGTGAGCAAAACAGTGTCCATGTACTAAAGTGATGGAAAAGAAGGGGTATTTCCACCACCAAAAAATGCACAGAGACTGTATAAAATGTGCTTACGTTCGTATCTTAAGTCATATAATGGCTATATGACTACAGTGTGAAATCTGCCGTAAAGGTACTGCAAGACTCTTTCCTGTTTTAGTAGTAGAACCTAGATTACGGTAGTTTGAGGAACACCATTTTCCAAGAAGCATTATCCATTTTCATTTGAACATTTGTTTCCTGGTGGAAAAGTGCAGTAGTAAAGAAGGAGGCAAATGGTTTCTGCAGGTGGATCCACTGATTTTTTTGTTCTGAGTGCAAAGTGTTGTTCATGGCTTCAAACGGACACTGTATTATTTCCATGTTTTTCTTGATTTTGTGTCACCAAACAAGTGGCTGTTTGGCCTGGAAATCATAATGGTAAATCCAGCGTTCAGGAAAACTATAGAGTAAATAATTTCTCTGCTAGCAAGAGTACCATAGATAAATAAGGAAATGGATAAACAATATCAACTGTTTTCCTGAGCCTGGGTGTTTGGAATTGTGTCATGTCATAAAGAATACTTCAGCATTTTCAGTTGTGCTTAGGAGATTTGAACTAAGCCAGAGCCAATAGGTTAGGAGAACCAAGCAAAAGGTCAAAAACGTTTTAGGTCGTACATTTATTTAGTATGATTTGATTGATACTGGCCTTTAAATTACAGTATGTGAAATGTAAAATGGTTCCCCAAAGTTTGCCATTTTCCCCAAGAAAACTAAATTTACTCAATAAATGCTGGGTAGTCTTATTTTTAAGAAGACAACTTCATAAAAACTGATATGAAAAATAAAGATACTTATTTTAAATCTTGTCAGTTAGCCAAGTAAATCACTGTGACCAAAGTGAAGAGTTAATTCCATTTCTTTTCCATTCCCATCATTCTTCTGGATAAGGAAAATTAAAAATGTCTGCTTTCTGTTGTTCTGTTTTATAACTATACTGTAGTTTATAACTACAGTATACAGAAAAACTATGCTTCTTGGAGCCTACCTGACAAATACAGAGTTCATCTATGCAATATATTCTCCCTTCTAGTTTCACTTATTTCTGTATGCTACTTTTCATCCCCCCTGCTCAAAGTAGAAGTGTTGTGTACTTACTTCTTTCAGGATTCTGTGGAAAACAAATCTCGCATCCAGTAGTATAAACTGCCAGGAGATCTCATCCTTGTTCAACAAAGCGCTTGAACTCTATGTCGACCACACATGCACCTAAAATTTATGCATGTCTAATGCATTATCCCACAGTTACAATAGGAAGCAGAAATGAACTATTAGTGATACGCTGCTACATTGAAGCAAATATCTGATGAGTTTCCTGGTCTCCAAATGAATTTTAATTGTGCTCCTAACAAGTATAACCCATGTGGCGTTACCACATAGCACTGTCAGATAAATAAGCAAACCTTCGTGATGTTTTGGATGGCTTTCGGAAGCAATTTCTTCTCTTTTTTTTCCTTTTTCTTTTTTTAACATTTAAACCCTGAATGGCAGTTGCAAATGAGTATACAGATGTGCCATTTTAGTAGAAGTGTGTAATATTACATAAATATGCAAAAGGACTGCTGTGTGGGGGTGAGAATAACATGAAATGCCAAATGTTGCAGTCAACAGAGGTATAAGCAAATCTCTCACCAGATTGAACTTTTCTCTGCTTCCAGGTGTAGGTTGAAATGCAATCTATTTCATGTTAATAAGGTGCTTTAGCTGCCTGTTCCTCTCTTAGGCCCTTTTCTTGCCACAGGCTAGGATATCTTCACACGTTCATTGAAGTCTTTATTACTGAAAGGTTGGAATTCCCTTTGCTTCCTTAACATGATTTTTAACCTGGTAGTTTTCCATACAGCATTCCATATCAAGGCTGTGATGGATTTTGTCACTTAGTGTGTTGTATTTGCTATTGAGTTAATTGGGTATTTTGCTACCTATTTTCAAATACCTGGGGGAAAAGCAACTTAGCATTCATAAGAAGAAAGGTTTATGCTGATGTTATATTAATCCAGAATAGCAAACAGTCGGTAGGTGGGTATATACTGTCTGCATAAAAAGAAGCTGCAATCTGTGGAAAATGTTATTGCATTAAATGAGCGTCCATTTTCATCTGCTATAACTCAGGCTGGTTTTCTGTTGATGTTAGCAAGAGAATGTTGCTGAACTGCAGATGACTCTGTGGCTGCTTTGTCTGTAGCCACAAAATACTCGCTCTTAGTTGAAAGAAAATAGAAACCAAGCAACAAGCTGGCTTTTTGATGCTTTTGTTTTCTTTCTTTTTTTCTCCAGGATCAATACCAGTTCTGCTATCGAGCCGCACTGGAATATCTGGGCAGCTTTGATCACTATGCAACATAAAAACCCATCGTGGATTTTTATTGCAGGCCCTTTAAGATCCGGAGAGCCGCTTCTGAGCCATATGATGTGCTTTAGAAGTACTTCTTAACTCTTAGCTACGGAGCGTTTATTGGGGATATATAAAATAAAATTTAAAAAAAACAAACAAAAATGATGGGGATATGTAAAACAAAACAACAACGAAAAACCCTATTCCATGTGGACCAAGAATTCACAGTTTAATAACCTAATCATAATAACAGAATCCTGACCACTGAGGCGTCTGAAGGATCTCATTTACAGATACCTCAAGGGTTCAACATTGGTTGAAGTTAAAGGGAAGAGGCAATTAATCAGAAAGAATGATCATCTTGTTCAGGATTGCATGCTTTTGCAATGAGGAGTTTTGAGAGAACTGCAGTTCAGTGCAAGATGTTTGTTAAAAGAATGGGTCCTGGCTTCTCAAACAAAGCGGACTCTTTACTTCAACATCACCCCTTCCCGTCATACTGCTCATCATAACACTTTAGGGAAAATGTGGGAATGTTTAAAAAGGACGTCCTTGATTTAGTTTTTTAGTATTGTAAAGATACTGCTGACCTGTGCTTCATTTTTAACTGTGTAAACTTTTTCCTTTTTTTAACAAGAGTTTATCATTCTATGAAGTGGATTAACGAAAAGGTTGCATAACTGTTAATCTTTTTGTTTAAAAAACTGTAGATTTTTTTTAAGCTGTAGAACTGTTATCTGTAATACTGTGCTGTAGAAATGTTAAATAATTTGAAAATTTGCACATTTTTGTGCAGTCCTATATTTATCTACAGTACCACAGTCTTGTTAGGTATTACTTTTACAGTTTTGTTTGGTTTATTTTTCTTTAAGAAAATATTCATTGTAATCAGTTAAATCAAAATGGGGCTTTTTGGTTTCTTTTGGAATCAACAGGGAGGCGCAAAGTATAAAGATGCTGCTAACACACACACACACATGCACACATATGCACATACACACCCTCTCTCTTTATATATATATATATATATGTATGTATGTATGTATGTATGTATTACTGTCTACCTTTGTCTAGCTCTCTGTATAGTTACAGAGGTACAGATAGGTAGATATTGACACACATACACATAAGCATATCAATTCTTCCATACTTGGATTTATCAGAGCATTGGGAAAGTTTTTAAGCATACTACAATTATATTAAACTACTATTTGACCATGTCTGCATTTCCAAGGTCCATAAACTTCTGTTTCAAAGGGAAGTGAGGAATGCACATCATTGATATTTCAACATCATCTCTGCCCCAGATAAGATTTCTATCCACATTGCCACTTGGACATACACGCACATGCACACGCACACACGCACACAGAGTATGTGATTTAGGCTTTCAGTGAAGTTCAATATTTGTAACACTATAGTGCAATAAGAAATCATATTATTAAATGTAGGAGGTGTGCATGTGGGAAAGGTCAGTGCATATCCCTTTAGGAGGAGAGAATGTTGTAATATACTAGGTATTAAGGTGTTTTAAAATTGTATTCAATAGTATACTGTCTATAGTGTGCGCTATATAATTTACATTTATCACATGTAACAGGGCAAAGCCAAACACACATTGCTCTGTGAACTCAAACGTTTTGTGGCATACAGCATTGTTTGGGGATGCTGGGTTTTATTTTAATTTTACATTTAGAGTGCCTTATATTTGATGCCTATTTTTAATAGCATTTCTTTAAGTTAGCCTTCATTTGTATTTAGTTCAGTTTGTTCATATCTCTGTTATTCTTTTCAAACATTTTAATACATGTATCAGACAATTTTGAAAAATATGCATTTCCAGTTTCTAATCAAGTATGGATGGTAATAAATGATAACCCAAACCATGTAGGTAGTCAAGGCCCTTTATCTTTCCATATTTCCAATAACAGACCAGCCCACAAATTAAAAATCTATTTCTTGTTGGCTTTTCAAACCCAATGTCACTGATTATGGTGTTATCATTGCAGAGATGTAGCAGTACACTAGAAGAACTTGACATTAGCAGTGCTCACACTTTTTTGGTTTTTTTAATTTAATTTTGGGCCAAGTCCTGCTTATTCATTTCTGTCAACAGATTGCTAAAGTCAAGCCATTGCTTTCAGTAGGAGGGTTCATGTAAGGCTAGTAAGACTGAGCCCACAGGATATATTTGAGAATGACACTAGATTTTCTTCCAGGGAACAAAGAAAATTCTGTAAAGAGCACAAAGTACTTTTTGAGACTCTTAATAGGATACCGTTTACATTGACCCTGGTTTCCATCATGCCTTCTGCCATTATCAGTACATGAGTATCAAAGAAATTCTTTCTTTGGGGTTTCAGATAGGAGCATTGCTATGGCTTGTCAGTGTGACCTTAACTTCTTTTCTTCTTCTTCCACTTTTCCCACTACTTGCAGAAATAAAAATATTAAAGACCAAACTCTAGCAAGCATTGTATTTGAGCACTTTTGTAAAGAAAAAAAAAACTACAAAAAAAAAACTTCAAAACAAAAAATCAATATATGTATATGGAATAGAAGTATTATAGAAGGCTACCTCAGAATGAGATTCTATAACTTACACGTGAACCAGAGACAAATGTGCACTATGTTTCTTTTTCTTCTTCTTTCTTGATTTGTATTTTAAAATAATTGAAGCGCCAGGCTTTGTGGTGTGGTCATGTACTTCCAACTGTAAGGGATTAGAAAAACACAATAATCAAAAAAGCATCATTTTTGAAACAGACTAGGGAAGATTCTTGCACACTGGATCTGTAAAAGGATCAGAGCATTCTACCTAGGAGACTGTGTTGGAAGCTTCAAAGAAAATGAGGAATAAACAAAAAAACAAATACCCAATTTGTGAGGAAAACTATTGTACAGCTAAATATTCCTTTCCGTTTTTATGTTTCTTAAGATAACTGTTAGCATCATTGATGTGCATTCCACTTTCTGTATTCTCCTATATAGTCATTCTACAGGTACTTTAAATTGTGAGCATCTTTGTCTACATCCATCATAATTTCCAAGCTTAAAATTGGTTTCATCAGCATAACCAGTAAGGTGCTATTATTTACGTTTATATATGTAGTTATGTCTAATTTTGCAGTTAGTTGCAGTGGGGAAAAACAAACCCACAAAATATATAAAAATGGTTTATACAGGAGTTTAATTTAGCTCTTTTTTAAAAAATTATTTGAGTTGTTAGATAGTGGAGAGGATGGCTAGGGGAAGGAGTGACCCTCTAGGGAGATTTGCACTTTCTCTATATACCTTTGTACTATGCACTGCCCTATTGATTCTACACCCAGTAATGTTAAAACTTGAACCCATCTGTAAGAAACTGCTTATAAAATCCACTTGTGTGTATTTAAACGACACAGAACATGTAAAAAGGAAAAAAAAAAGTTTGCAATGACTTAAAAAAAAAGCAACTGCTTTTTTTCCTTTTATTCTCTCCTATTTTTCTTTTTTTTTATTATTTTCTTTTTCTTTTTTCTTTTGTGTTTTTTTTTCCCCCTTGGTGCCCTGATACTCCATAGATATCAGAAGGCTGCAGGTCTCATCATAACCATCCATTATGTGGCTTTGCCATTCAAGCTTGGAGTGTCTTTACAAAGATAATAAAAAATTGTGTTCTTTGCTCTTGTTTTGGATGCATAGACTGAAAAATTTAAAAAATTACCTTGTAAAATGGCTTGTTAAAAAAGATACAATTACCTCTAATTAGTAGTACGCGTAAATGTTTTACAGAATGAAAGGCGTGCTTTTTATTTTCTTACTTCGTTACATTGGTGGCGAAAGAAAGTCTGTATGAAAATCAGTTCTTTGCTGACACAAGTTCCATTTGTTACAAATGAATTCTAATAAAATGTCAGTGTTATGCAGCCCTGGTCTTCTTTCTTAAGCAGTACTTTTGAAATCAAAACTTGTTTGGTCTTGGTGATAAAGGAGTTTAATTGGAACTACAGTGCAGTCATTAATCTTCTTAACTAGCAGCTGGACAGTGGAAAATGCATTCTTAGGTTAGCAAATATATATCATCTTCGGCAGCAAATTTTGAGCCAGCGTAGGCAAACTCTTTGGCATAAATTCCTATAGCTTCATGAATTTAATTGAATTTATCACACTTTACATACCTCAGGATTTCCCCTTTGTGCTTTATAAATGTATCATCATGCTGAGAAAATAGACTTCTGTCCATTTGTAGATGCAACCCAAAAAGGGTAAAATATCCACATATTTGGGATGAATTGTGAATTTTTCTGCCCTCTGGATTTAGCAGGTTCTGGAGTAAATCCAAAGTCACTGGTCAGAACTCAAGTTACTGAAATTATGGCAAGCAGTCATGACATTTTTGACTCGTTTCTGCTCTGCAGTGCATGTGCAGCGAGAGCAAACATTGGTCTGTGAAGCTGCTATCCAAATACTGTGCAAGTATTTTCAAAGACTGAAAAAGTTTTAGATTAACATGCCAAGTGTATTGAGCCAAGCTTCAAGGGGCATGGCATGGCAATCTCGTCAACGAAAACATAAAAGAGTCTTGCTCTGTTTGCTTGTTTGAAAGAGGGCAGGTTCTCTCCAAGATCACTTGGTTGGTAAGGGAACACAGTCTATTAGTGATTAGTATTAAGTATGTGTTGATAAAGAATTCTCTGTACTATGTGCAAAGACATTAACATTAAAATGATTTCTAAGAACTTGTATTGTTCTTAGTCTAATTTCCACATTGGTGACAATAGGATAAATGTGAAGCCTCAATATTCTTACAGAGTCTCACTAATGATGTTCCACTGACTTCTGTGGATTTTACAATTACTGCTTTGCAGGCTGCCTTTGGCTTGAACTTTTCTGCAGGGTGGTTTAAAACTGCATTATGTAAGGATTTCTTTAACTATCTGAGTGGCATTAGATGATGCCCTTTAATGGCAGCATTGACTTATTTGGATTTTCCTGTTCTGTGCATCTAGCATGGGCCAAAATAAAGTGTGAAAACTAATATTGATGAAAAGGTTTGTCTATGTATGGATTAATGAATTTTAAGTTAATGGGTTTTAACAAGGCTACTTCTAATTCATGCTTCCTTCACACAGAAAAAATATTTTTGTCATGCACTTTGAGATCATTAAAGTTAAGAAATGCTGTTGAGCTGTTTGAATTAACTCATTTCAAAGCAAAACAATAGCTACAGACTTTCAAACACAGTAACTTTTGCATCTTTTCAATATTACGCAAACACTTCTACCAAATCCCCAGATTCCCAGAACCTTTGGTGTTCTTTCATTCTGGTGTCTCTCAAAATGAGACAGTCAGTCCTGATTCTAGAGCAGGAGAGGATTTCCATCTGTGATTTGTATTTCTTTTTCCACTGCCCACTTCTTCCAGTATGTGTGAGCTTAGGACAAAAATAAGCAACTGGTAAAGGTATAAACAAAGTACTGAAAAAGTACTGACAAGGAATATATAGAAAGAAACTGTTCACTAACAGTATCCAGAACAGACCCATACCCAACAGATCACTATTCAGTGAAACTTATAGAACATTATAGCCATCACTTGTCAAGAAAGTGACAGAAAAATGTTCATAGAAATAGATGTCCTTTTTGCTTCAGATGTTACCAGGATGGTTTGGGGTTTTTTTCCACTTAACCAGTGTTATAATGTTCTTTAATTACTTTTCACAGACTTTGGAATTTTGAGGAAACTAATGAGCTAATTTGCTGATGTGTAAGCCAAAATACCAGTGATAAATGACTTCCTCTTACATAAAACTTAACATGAAAAAAAAAAGTGTCTTGACTATGGAGTTGCTGATTTCTGTGAAATAGCCTTGAACTTTGAAACATTGAAATTTAACATCTTCAGACAATCAAACCTCAACAATAACACTTTATCAAATTGGTAAAAATGTCCACAGAAAGTACCAAATGCTGTCAGTATTACTTGCACTGTCAAAGAATATCTTTAAAGCAGTTTTGGAAGTGTGAAATAATGTTACATTTTTCATTCTGTCACTGTCCATGGGAAAATGAAACACTGATAGGGTATGAGGCTACATACCTGCAGCAATTTTTCTTTTAAGACCTGTAGCAAATTCATATTTTATTTTATTTTATTTTGGGTTTTGCTTTGATTTGTTTTCCTTTGTTTTTTATTCTATTTTTATTTGTGTATTTTTTTTATTTTATTTTTAAGGAGGGAATATTAATGCTGTGCTACTGAGTGCATCTATTTGGAAAGATATTTAATTCAAAAACTGAAAGATTTTAATAATGTGGTTGTACTGATATTCAAAAGAGAGTATTTTCCCTTTACGCTGTCCTATGTGTTTTAAACAAGCCATTTCTGTCCTCCCAGTCTGCTTATGAAAGGTGGCATAGTAGGATACAGAACATTTTTCTATTACTAATAAAATGAGTCAAGATGGGATGAAACATCTGCCGACTAGCTTTCAGTGGAAAGCAGAATGATAACCTGCAAATGAGACATCGTAGTGAATAGAGATCATTTTGCATCTGCACTATAAGTAGGATGCTTTTGAACCCAAAACATATTCAGCTTGCTTCTCTCAGCAGAAGTCTTTATTATTGTTGCAGGAACAAGCGAACAATCTTTCTCTGCCAATAAAAGCAATTAATTATATATTCAACAGCCTTATGGATCTAGAATCTAAATCTTTAAAGTCAAAACTGCCTGGAAATGCCTTTCCTTCTCTCATATAAAAACAAGAGAACAGACTATAAGATTTTCTTCACTAGAAGAAACTATTTGAAAATACATGAGAATTACTATGCTTCTGGTCTTCAAAAACTCAGTTTGCTCTGAAATCTAGGGTTTAAAGGACTTCAGTGAATCCAGCTTTCTACTGTGGTAGGTACTTTAAAAACACACAGCAAGTTTTCATCCATACAGCAAAAGAAAATGAAATGTTGTCTAGAGGCTGTAGATGGCATTTGTGAGTTCATAAGGCAAGTTGGTGTCATCGCTGACTCTGAAGCCAAGCCAACCAGCTAGCACTACCACTACAACGCAGCTTGTTCAGACACTGTCGTAATTCAAAGTAAGCACACCAAAACTTGCAAAATTCAGTGACTAATGCTGAGTACCCAGTAACCTGTTGAACAGAGATCTGGCAAAAGAGCAATCTTTCACTGACAACAGTAAAACCATGTACTTCTGTTCCATACACGTAAAATGTTTATCAAGTTAATACAACATCCTCTCAGCAGTCCACATTTCCAAAGAATGTTTTGCAAACACTTCACATATTCATGCTGTCTGTTTGAACTCCTTTTATTCCATTTACTCTGTAAATTTTGCTATTTTCTTTTCATCAAATGCTTATGCTTGTCCTTTGAATGTTCCCAGCTTAGTCCCTATGAATTTTAGAGAATTGGTACCCAATTCACAGCATCGTGCAGAAAAACGGAATGACAGAATAATACCCAAATCTACATACTCAACCTAGAAGGAGCAATATATTCAGCTACAAAATCATTCTTAAACATTCTAGAATGTTGCTCAGAATAGGTCTTACATAGTGCATAGACAACAGAGCATACTTTCAACATGTGAAGTAGAGGTCTCTCTTGGATGAAGAAGAGGAAAATTGAGGACTTCTATTTAGCTCTAATATAGGTATGGGAAATAAGATAATATTCCAAGTGGCATTTTGAGGTGTTTTGAGTTTGATGGGTTGTGCGTTTTGGTTTTTGGGGTTTGGGTTTTTTGGGTATATTTTGGGAGAGGGGTTGTTTGTTTGGGTAGGGTTTGGGGGGGTTTTTTTGGTAAAAGGCAATATTTGATTTTATTGAAAACCAATGAAGAATGTTTTATTTTTAGTGTACTGGTTCTCACTGGGATGGAGTTTATTTTCTTCATAGCAGCTCTTATGGTGCTATGTTTTAGATTTATGACCCAAACAGTGTTGATAACACACCAATATTTGAGTTATGGCTGAGAAGTTCTTCCACAGTCTCAAGGTCACTTCTGTTTCTCACTCTGCCCCACCGATGAGTAGACTGGGGGCAGGGCGGAAGAAGCTGGGAGGGGACACAGCTGGGACAGCTGAGAAAATGGAAATCCCATAGCGTATGACCTCATGTTCAGCACTAAAATCTGGGGGAAAGCAGGAGGAAGGGGAGTGACCAGAGTTAACAGTGTTTGTCTTCCCAAGTAACCATTACACATGATACCCTGCTTTCCTGGAAAGGGCTAAACATTTGCCTGCTGATGAGAAGCAGTGAACAAATTCCTTATTTCACTTTGCTTGTGCATAGTGCTTCCAGTTTACCTATTAAGCCGTCTTTATTTCAACCAATTTTTCTCACTTTTACCCATCTGATTCTCTTCCCATCCCACTGGAGGGTAGAATGAGGAAATGGCTCTGTGGAGATTAGCTGCTGGCTGGGGTTAACCCACAACATTTGGATACTGATTTTTATTGTCAGTTGTTACTTCTGAGGCTGATGTTGACCGGAAATTGTAAGTGATGCTCCCGAGAAGCTAATTGCAGAGAAGCTTTTTCCACACACTCTGTGAAAGAGTAGGAGGAAGAATACAATGTTCAGCCACCCAAGTTACAAAACGGGAAATAGAATGTTACCATCTAGAAACTGTAGATAGTAACGCATGAAGGATAAACAGTGCAGGAAATGTGTCAACACTGTCAACATTCATTGACTAAAAGCCATTTTCTACAAATTATACAGAAAAGCACAAGCCTACAAACAAACCTCACAGATGAGGCCATTGGAGCTTCAGTGAAAACCTTGCTCTTACACATGCCACTCACACAGAAACACAACCAGCACTTATCTGGCTGGCTAATTGAAGAAGTAATCCAAAGTGAAAGATCACTAGAAAGAAGTGAAAGAGCTACTGTCCTTCCTGCATGCTACTCCTTAGGGCAAAATCTACATACAAATACTTTTAAGATAAGAGAATGCATTTCAGGGCTTTTTAAAATCATACATATTTATTTCTTAAACATCAGATATAAATGAAGCATCTTGAGGTACACAAAATTCTGACTTCAATGGAAATTTTTTTTCCTATTTTTAGGTCCTTATTCACAGGATTTTAGCTAAGTTCTATCAAATAATTAATATGTTCAACAGAAGTTATTTGGTAAATATCTGATGTTTGGTATTTTCTTAAAGAATATACAAAAACAATCTCTGTATGTTGTTATGTCTGAATCACTTAGTACATGTATTCTTTAAAGTAATGGAAAATGAACATAGGTGCTCCATGTGCAAATAGCATTTTTCCTCTCTAAAAATTAAAAGTACCCAAGCTGAAATAATGGAGATTGGTATGAATCAGAAATACAATTAATTTGTTACTTAGAAGTTTTTTGTTGCATTAATATTTCTTGCCAATGTCTTCCGAGGACCCAGCTGCACATACTCCTTTGCCTGATGTTTTTAAACAAGTAAAGAATACTTTGTGTGATTGTGTTAATTTCATAATTGCTAGCAGTAAGTTCTGAAAAGGCTAAGAGGCTGAGAGTTTCATTCTTTTATATATACGTGTTCTGTTCTTCTACACAAGATACTACAGAAACAAAAGTTACATCTGCTTTTGCATTTCAGAATTTTGGAAGTGTTTTATCAAATGAAATTATAAAAGCTCAGCCATATGAAGAACCTTCTGCTTATAAGTAATTTTTTTCATAGAAACATCATATAGTTTAATTACATGCTTGGATTTTTTTGTTTGGTTTTCTGAATGAAGAGAGAGGTGTACATGAAAAAACTCCATTGATTGCATCTACTCTATGTAGTTTCTGAGGTCATTCTCACATGGTTTATATTTTGACCTTGCCTCCCTTTTAATAGCTATAAAAGGGAGATTAGTATCAATGTATTTTGGCTATTTTGACAGACATTTCCTTTGGGCAAGGATTTTACTTGCCTATAAGCACACTTTGATCACTATACAATGATCATGAAATATCAGAAAATGATTGTTTCGTGGGATGCTAGAGAATCAAACAAGACAAATTCAGAATCAACAAATTCAGACAAATCCTTACAAAATGGAAGGGCAGTGAAAATTGAAAGCATAAGCTTTGCAAACAAAAGTTCCTCTCTCCCTCCTTCCATCAATAACTTACTAAAAATATTCTTAAGTAAAGTTATTTTATCAAAGGGAGGAGACAAGAAAGACAAGTAACAAAAGACAGCCTTAGCATGTCCACACTAGACAGAAGGGGGGGGATTGGGGAGGGGGCAGGGAAGTGACTTCGTTTCAGCTTGGTACAAGTTAATTAGAGGCTTTCAGTATCCAGGAGAAAAGCAAGGTGAGAAGGAATCTTTGAACCGGATAACTTGATGGCTTTATGGCAATAATTAACATGATGTGGTTTCAAAAGGTTGATGGAAGCTTTGTCCTTTGACCTGCGTAAACATACAACAAAATAGGTAACTTCTTCCAAGAGGCATGCAACTTCTTCCAAACTCAAAAGGGAAAAGATGTAAAGAGAAACATGGATGTTACAGCGTTTCCCTTTATGCAGAAGCTGAGTGTTTTCTGATCCTGTGTGTGGTGTACAGTTGGTGAATCACTTAAGGGTTCCCTTGAGCCAGGAAGGTTTGAAGAGGCTGATTCTGAACAAAAACCTGGCCTAACAGAACGATGTGTAATATCTATTCTCCAGTGCAGAGCTAGAGGATCTCATAAACACAAACTTCACTCATTATAGCATTATAATAGGCTTCTCAGCCTCTTTCGTGTTGTATCTTTGTACCTCACAGACCATGATGACTCTAACAGCCCTACTATATACTGAAATATTATATATATATATATATATATATATAATGCCTGTGAACTGTGCAATATTGGCCTATATTGGCCTCATTTTCGGCGAGGCACACCACGGTGCTAGCACGAAGTTCGGCGGCTCCGTGCCAGACCGAGGCGGCAGGCGGGTTCCCGGCATCAGGGAAACCCGAGGCAGAGCAGAGAGGCCCGCCAGGAGCCGGCAGTCTCTCGAGCGAGGCTGACGCGGCGCTGACAATGCTTCGGCATTGCCAGAGCAACCGCGGGAGATTTAGAGGCCCCCAGGGAGCGCTGGCGACCAGGAGCGCGGCGAACAGGGCGTGGNGAGGCGGCAGGCGGGTTCCCGGCGTCAGGGAAACCCGAGGCAGAGCAGAGAGGCCCGCCAGGAGCCGGCAGTCTCTCGAGCGAGGCTGACGCGGCGCTGACAATGCTTCGGCATTGCCAGAGCAACCGCGGGAGATTTA
>VZSC01000048.1:231044-267109 GCA_013398225.1 Steatornis caripensis | reverse complement strand
TGAGACAATACTGTTCTTTGGACTGACTCTTACAATATTCAATAATTATGTAATATAAAATCAATTTAGTCAGTGAGTAAAGACACAATGAGACAAACCATCAATGTAAAGATTTCAGCTCCCGTTAGTTGTTCTTCTTCAAGTCCCGTTATTCTTGCCAAAATTACAGTAATACACACACAGATTTCAGTAATAATTTTCAGGAATAAGGATAATGTACATCCTGCTCAATCTGGAATCTGAATAATTAGATTAGATAGAAGATTAGATTAGATAATTAGATCANGTAATATAAAATCAATTTAGTCAGTGAGTAAAGACACAATGAGACAAACCATCAATGTAAAGATTTCAGCTCCCGTTAGTTGTTCTTCTTCAAGTCCCGTTATTCTTGCCAAAATTACAGTAATACACACACAGATTTCAGTAATAATTTTCAGGAATAAGGATAATGTACATCCTGCTCAATCTGGAATCTGAATAATTAGATTAGATAGAAGATTAGATTAGATAATTAGATCAGATAGAAGATCTGGAGTCTCTTAGGCAGAAGATCCCTCAGTGTGCAAAATATCCAACTGCCTGTATAAACGTAGAAGAAAATCTGTGTAAAATAGTAAAATTTGATGCACTTCCTCTCCTGGTAGCTAATCCTTTTGCAAAACCAGGACTTTCAGCCCCTATCATACCTTCTCCCAGGAGACCTTTTTTGTCTTTTGTGTCTCTATTAAGTGTAGAAAGAAGTGAGTTTGAATCACTCTATTAGGTTCAGGCACATTGCCTTCTTTAGGCCCTGCAGAGTGTCATGTCCCAAAACATGCATTCTGTATATAGTTTTTAGTCTATTAACATGCCTTCTCTCTTAGATTGGTATGCATAGGACTAAAGCATAGCTAATTTTAACTTTTTTTCTATTACATTGTGGGTTTCATATATCTTACAGGCTCCCTATTTTTTCCCTACTGCTGGGTCCATTGAGTCAAGAGTCTTATTTTCTTATACCATTATTGAGTGTAGCAGTTTTTACTTGAAGCAGTTAATCTATTTCTGCTTCAAATTTACTATTCTCTCTACCTAACTTATTAATTTTGTTCAGACAATATTTTCTTGCCTTTTTTTAATCTGAAATCTAAATCTTATGCTGTCTTCAAGGATTTAATGAGTTGGCTCTAAAAGCTCAAGTTATTGGGTTAATACAGTCTAGAAAGCAGAGATCAGCTCTGACAATTCTGTTTAAGCTATCTTCTCAAATGTACTCATGAAATATAGTTAACTAGATGAGGTGAAAGGAAATGTCTAAGGAGAAAAAAACCCTGGTGAGTGAACTGTTAACTTCCTTTGTGCTTTCCATATTCTTGTTTAAGTCAGGGGTAATCACTCTTAGCTTTGTAGGATAGTGTAATATTCCAAGATGCAGAATAATCCTTTTGACACACTCTATCAAGTGCCTTTTAAAAATCAATAAAATTTTATGTAGTTCCCTTTCTTTATGCTTAAAGAATTTCTCAGTTGTCATAGAATAAACATCTGCTTGATTGTTCCTCCTTGACACAAACCCCCCACTTGTTATTCTGCCAGTTGACTCCTGATGTGTGATTTGAATCCACATCATATCACTCTCAGGAATCATCTTGCTGGCATAGCTCAACAGATGCACAGTATTTAATGCACTGTTTTTATTAATAGATATTTTACAAAGAAAGAAAATAAGAATTCTCCAAGTTTCAGCAGCTGCGTCACAAATTACTTACTGTTGGTGTATCTCATTCTTACAGAGCACTGTCTTCTGAGATCCTTGTATTACCAAACTATCATATTTAGGATGAATTACATGATATCTCTTATTCTAGAAATATCTTTATAGCTGTCTTCTGGGATTTATACCATTGCAGTTGAGGAAAAAATTATATTTTATTCCAAAATATTTCTCACCATGTAAGATTCTTTTCTTCAAACTTTTACTAAACTTTATTACAACAATCTCTACTCATGTAGAATAAATTGTTTGCAGCAATTTTCTACTCACTTATAATGTTAAAGCCATAGTGTTTAAAAATTATTAAATTGAAGAATTACATGTTCCCTTTAAAGACAGAAAAAAACATTCCTTTAAAGTGACTTGTCTATGGCTTCTAAGAAAATGCTTGCTTAGTTACAAGGAAACATAACAACACTGCATGCAAAAAACTTTAAAACAAGAGAAAAAAAAATTTCATTATATTTCAGTTAACTATATATATGCAATATATATGTAGATTTAGGTCTACTGAAAATAATAGGCATGTCAATGTCCACAAATTAACGTGCATCTAGAAATGTGCACCTAATGCACAAAATTTTGTTTTCTTACATTAAGATGCTTTTAGAAGTCTCATGTTGAAACTGACAACAATACTAAAAACTGCCTTTGTCCCTTCTTATTAGGATCACTCTTACTTCAGATTCACGGCATCTCATGAAAAAATTAAACAGGTTTTGAAAGGAGGGACACAATAACACTCCAGTATCAAACTGCTTCACTGCTAGAGAAACAGAACTTTCAAAATCAATATACTGATGGATTTCCAGAAATTAGCATTTAATGAGCAATACCAGTTTCAAAATCTCAACAATAATGATTTTTATTATTTTAATTGGTAGTTTAGCAAAGCTGATCTTCACTTGAATTTGAACTACGATTCCAAGCATCTACTTTCCTCATCAGAACAATTAGATGTTTTTCAAACAATTACAGTCAACAGGCTCTTCAGAAGCAACGTGTCACTGCACCATGGGGACTGCATTTATCTGACTAAAGTTGGATAAATTACTGAAGGAAGAGTTTTTCTTTATTTTTGTATGCAAATCATTTAACAGTAGCTGTGAATAGGACTGAGATTTATCTCCCTCCATTTAAAAGCCTTAGAATATTATTCAGGCTATTAAATATCACCTTCTAAGACAGTAAAAATGGCTTGGTGTAATAACATATATATAAGAGAAAATGTCCTGAAATCACACTTTTATAATAATCATTCCTCTATCAGTTATTCCACTGATAAAAACAAACAAAATTTCTTTAGTAGCAGAAGTATGTTTTCGTTACTTTAAAAAAATTCACAGTTATGATTTTAGAATTCTGGACATTATGATACCACCTATCCTGGGCTTGGATTATACTATGTATTTGAATCCAAATGTATTTGCAAAAATTTGAATGTGTAATGTTAAATCACTGGCTGAGTCAAGAACATAACAGTTTTGAATCATTATAGCTGACACAACGGAAATTAATTGTTGCATAGCGCAAAAAATGTACACAGACATAATTATGAATAGGAGAATGCTAAATGAGACCAAGATCCCCACAGTATTACCAATGATCACTTCTTAAAGAAGGGAATTTTTCATCATATGCGTATTTGCTCTTAGTTAAGTTTGTTCTGATACCATTTTAAAACATGGTGTAGGTGGAAAGCTGTAAGCAGTCTTTTTAGCTGATGCATTTAACTTGTGCAAGTTAATGAATGTCTCCTGATTTTGTCCAGATATTTGGTTTCTCATAATGTAAGAAAAGGAAGAAAAGGATCTGCAATAATTACACAGACTATATTGTTTACCTTGTTACCCTGAAAAATCCTACAGGGAGGCTGCATTTCAGAACCACAATGTCTGATATCTGATTCAGAACCACTCAATCCAGAGACAATCTTAAAATACCTACAGATATTGTAAGTACTCTAATTTTTTTATGTCAGGGTGACAGTGATGCTGTCGAAAGAACTATGGACATGCAGATGCATGCACGTACATATGCAAAATAAGGACCTAATGGAAAACATGTCTTTATAGTTTAAGGAATTTTATATTGAGTTTGCTTCTGGGAGAAATGCTGACATTTTGTAGGCCATTCTAAATACTGTTACTCACTTCTGTAGTGGAAACACCACTTCCCAAAGGATGAGTAATACCAAGTATGGGACTGTTACAGAATCTAATAGACTAGCTTATTAGCTCATTCTGCTTCTAGTATCGTTAGGTTTTGTAATTCAGGGATCTGTTCTAAAACCCATGAAATCTGTTTTCATGATTTCAACATCAGTTACATATAAATGTTAGCTGGTTTTAGAAAGTCAATATGCTTAAATGCCACTACCTCATGTACCCGACAGAATGTTTTCCTCTCTGGAAGGATCTCAAATGAGCACTTGAAAACAAAATCAAGTAATTTCAGTTTAACTAACTTTTTATTATTTTTACTTCCATGTTACTCATTCATTGTTTAATATTTTCTAATGATGGAAACTATTGAAAAAAATATAACTAAGTTGAAAGATTTATTTGTTTTTTCATAGCTTTCCAAATAAGAATTTTTACGTATAGTGTTAATCTTATATTATCTGTTTTGCCAGTTTGCAATTTTCTTCCTTTTGTCTTCAATGGTATATCATAGCAACTTGTTATATTGTGCATACATCCTGAAATAATGTGTATGCATATGGTTGATTTGGGTTCGGAAATCCCAAAGTGGTATCAAAGACTAGCAATGTTTTTAGAAACAGGAAGGAAGTTTACCAGTCTTTTTACCTTACTTTACACTAAATTGATTCTAACATAAAAATTCTGAACAAGGTTTTATGCTTAGCTGCATCATTTAAATTGAATAGTAAATGAAATAGATTATTTGTAAATTACAGTTATTAAACTAAATTATTCATTACCAATCAACTACGAATGTAATGTAAATTTTAATTTGTTTTTTTTTTTGCTGCTGAGTTTGGTAGTAACACGTGTTGTGTGTTCTTGTGTAAACTATTTATATTGATTTTTGATTCTTTTACTCTTTTTATCCAAAAACATTGAAGTTATTATATGTAAAAGGTTGATCATTTATGCCGAAACAAAAAAAGTCTATAAAGTCAGGAAAAAATTCTGGCTATCTGCAGAACTTATTAGAGCAATATTTTTCATATAAAGACTTCTGATGAGATTGCAGGCATAGTTTCCAGAATTAATGCTTATCAAATGATTTAAATATATTTATGATGACAGACAATTTAAATGTACACAGTTCTGATATTATGGGAAGCTTTACAAATCACATCTTTTAAAAATGATTTTGAGGTGGTTTATAACCTGCAGGTACCCTAAGCCAATAGAACTGTACTGACATCTTGGATGATATGAATGATGTGCTTATTAGATCAGCTAAGGTAGAGAGTGAACTTATTTGGAAGCATGAAATATTTCTGTATGTAGAAATTACAATATTTAGGACATTCTGCTGTTGTTTTTTTCTTCTTTCTAGTGGAAATAATTTCAGACTGTATTAGAGATGGAAAAAAAGACTTTCAGAGTCAGGTAATAGAAACTGAGCATGTCTTATAAGTGCCACATTATTATCTTCATTTAAACAAAATTAAAAGGTGTGTATGCAAATAGGTTCAACTAGAATAATGTGTTTACTTGCTTAAAAGACAGCATAAAACTTTTTTACTGAAGCATTTTAAAAAAAAAGTGAGTTGATTGTAAAAGTGGAGAAAATGACTGTGTTCAGAGACATTATCAGAGAAGAAACAAGTAGAAGATAAATAAACATACAGACTGAAATGACATGTCTACATAAACCATGACACTTCACCACAGTGTTTTTACTATTTATGTGTTACCATAAAATTTCCAATTACTCATAAAAATATTTGGAGATCATGAAACATTTGTTGATTTCAGCTTTATCATTTGGTCACTTAAAAATTCATACTGAACAAGTTTAATCTAAAAAAATTGCTGTTGACTTTATTCACTTAGTTTTAAGACTTAGTTGAACTGTGTGATAAAGAAGCTTGTCTTTGGGTTAGTCTCCCATAACTTTTCATGAGTTCTTATTACTCATTCACATTCTTTCTTTGCACAATAGCACAGCTATAGTATAGACTCTCCTTTCCCCATGTTGCTGCCTCTTCATGGTGTAGGCCATAATGATACATAAGACCTTGAAAAAGAATTGTCTGTTTACAATTGCATTCCTTAAATAAGTGCACCTTCAAGCTAATTATTCAGTTAAAATTAGTGTTAGATGCACAACAGAAAACAATAAAGGGGTTTCATAAAGTAAAAGACAGCGTAAACATCATGGAAAAGGATCCATGATTTTGGGCTGATTCACTGAACATCTGGAACCCCATTGTGTAATATTTGGCCTTTAATACATTCTATTAAACTATCAGAATAGCGTATCATTACATTGAACATAAAGAACAGATCCCACAGTTACTCATGTTGTGACTGAGCCTGAATCCTTGGAGGTCTGTAGAAAAAGACTGACTGGAGCGTTAAGCAGGTGGCACTGAAGTGCCAACAAACAACCTCAGAAGTCTTAAGGTTTTTATGTAACCAGTGTGAGAAATAGATTCTCGAAAAAATAATCAACAGTAGTCACTACTATTCTGTAATGTTTAGAATTTCTTGCTTTAAATTCCAAGTATATGTTATTTGACATTATTCTTTGAGGTACACAATCAAAGTATGCTGGCCATGAGAACATACATAAATGAAAGCATTCACAGTGTTCACAACTGGTCAATGTATTTAAATATGACATTTCCATTTGCTGTTTTACAGTAGTGAATGGTTTGTAAAAAAAATCTCCATCGTGGCTTTGGAAACGTTGTTAACTTCTGTTCAGTCAAAAAGCTATGACCAGCAGTTACAACAGAGTATGTTGAGTAAGTGAACAGCTGATCCTTTGCTTGTAGAACAGCGCTTCAGGCAGGATACAGCTTTTCTGTAACTGCAGTGTAAAACATTTTACAGTGCAACAGATAAGCACTCTTGAGATTACGCAGATCTCAAATTAACCTCTTAACCTATCAGTAATGCAAACCTCTCCTAGAATTTTCTGTAGAGCATGTCCTCTAACAGAAGCTAAGGATATATGTAGTTGACGTATGCTGCTGTTAAAAAATATACAGATGAATCTCAGATGAAAGACAGTTAAATCTGGCATCATTGGAAGAATTTTTATTTGTAAAGTCCAGGTGTTCAAAATGTCACAATTTATTTTATGTGACCGGAGCCTAACAAGACAGGTATATGTTGTGGTTTAGGCCCAACCAGCAATAAAGAACCACACGACTTCTCACTTGCTCCTCCCCTCAACGCCAAGATGAGGAGAAAAATGTAACGAAACCCGGCAGGTTCAGACCAGGACAGGGAGGGTTCACTCACCAGTTATGGTCATGGGCAAAAAACAAACTCAACTTGGGGGAAAAAAATTGATATAATTGATTATCAATCAAAACAGAGTAGGATAAGGAGACACGAAAGCCAGGTATTAAAAACATAGACACTCAGTTACCCCTCACTCCCTTCCCAAGCTCAAGCCACCTTACTCCCGATGTCTCTACTTCCCCCTCAGTGGTGCACGGGGACAGGGCATGGAGGGTGCAGTCAGTTCAACAAAGATTGTGAACTGCCACTGCCACTCTGCTGCTTCTTCCTCCTCAGGCAGGTAAGGCCCCCTCACATTCTTCCCCTGCTCCAACGCAGGGTCACTCCATGGGAGACATTCCCTCATGAACCACTTTGACATGAGTCCTTCCCATGCAGTGCAGCCCCTCAGGAATGCACTGACTCAGCAATGGTTGCCCACAGAGTCACGGTCTGTTTCGGGAGCAGGCATCTCTCCTGGCATGGGGTCCTTCACAGGCTGCAGGTCCCTCTCTGCAGTGCCATGGTCCGTCATGGGCTGGTCCACCGTGATCCTCTGCGGGCTGCAGGGGCACAGCCTGCCCTCTCCCCATGGGCTGCAGGGGAATCTCTTTTCCAGTGCTCCTCTTCCCCCTCCTTCCTCACTGACTCCATGTATCAGCATAGGTGTTTTCCTCACATCTCCCTCCTCCCTCTGCTGCAGTTCTCAACACCGTTTTTGTCCTGTCCCTTTCTTAAATAAGTTATCTAAGAGGTGCACTTACTGTCTCTAAAGTGCCTGGCCTCAGGCTGAGGCAGGGCCGACTTGGAGCTGGGGGATCTTTGAGCAGCTTCTTACAGGGGGTACCTGCCTGTGTAGCTCCTTGCCCAGGTACCAAAGCCCCATCACAGAGACTCAACACAGTACATGACAAGACTTTTTTTGAATAGAGTCACAGAATGATAGTATGGTTTGAGTTGGAAGGGACCTTAAAGATGATTTAGTTCCAAACCTCTTGTCATGGACAGAGACACCTTCCACTAGACCAGGTTGCTCAAAGCTCCATCCAACCTGGCCTTGAACATTCCAGCGAGAGGGCATACACAACTTCTCTGAGCAACCTGTTCAGTGTCTCACCACCCTCATTGTGAAGAATTTATTCCTAATATCTAAACTAAAACTACCCTCATTCAGTGTAAAATTTACCTCTTGTCCTATTAAAAAAAATAATAAAGATTTGTGCAGCAGAAGACCATGCTGGGCATTCACCATAGCACAGCATAGCACAGGCCCGGGGCTAATCGTTTGCATTAAATGTTGTATGGATCAACAACTCTTTGATGTACAATGGTCTCCCAGTTAGGATCAATGCATTACACCCCTTGATCCACATGCAGCTTTCCCTTACCAAAGTTATTACAAGTTATCAATTATATTAGAAACATATAGGTTTCGCATGCCCTAAGTACAGCCCTAACAGAGCATACATAGCCTGATCAAGATCACTGACTCCTCAAATACAACGTCTTCTGCATGGATCCCAGTGCAGTACCATTGCACTGAAAGAGTAAAATAATTTACCATTTCTGAAAGACTTGATCACTAATGCAATCTGATCACTGAGCATGCTTCTCTAAATAAAGAAATATTCTATTGTCCTGGGTTTGGCTAGGATAGAGTTAATTTTCACAAGAAAGCTGGGAGGGGGATAGCTGACCCAAACTAGCCAAACAGGTATTTGATACCATTAATGTCAAGCCCAATATATAAACAGGGAGGGGGCTGGCCGGGCATGGTGCTGGGAAGCGCTGCTGGGAAGGGCGCAGGGCAGCTCCTGTTCCTGTTCCGGGTGGTGAGCCATTGTGCTGTGCATCACTCGTTCATATCCTCTCTTGTTAGTATTATAGTTGTTATTACTATTCTCTTCTCTCTCTGTGTTGTTGCATTAAACTGTCGTCATCTCAACCCACGAGGGCTGCCCTTTCTCTTCTGATTCTCCTTCCTGTCCCGGTGGAGGGCGGGCAGTGAGTGAGTGGCTGCATGGTTCTTTGTTGCTGGCTGGGCTCAAACCACGACATCTATATTGTTCTATATTGCTATATATCAATTAAGGTGAGGAATAGATACCAACATCAGACAGGAAGTTCATTGAGCCAAAATATAAAATCATAAACAAATACTGTATTATACTTTTTCCAGCCAGACTACACTTGAGGGTCTACTCTATTACATAACTATTAAATTTTGACAATGAAGTGTAATGTTAATATAAACGCTATTTATTTAATGAGACATGCAGATTCCGTCGTATGCCACATGCATCAACTTTAAACCTATATCAAAAATTTTAGAAGGAACATTGTCTATTGGTTATATATGAATAGAATTAAAAGATACTAGTACTACTTCTGAAAATCTGAAGTTTTAAAGCTCCTACCCAATTGACTGATGTTGCTAAAACAATACTGGTCTTTCTTACTAATGTTTCTTGCTCTTTCTGCTCATTAAGCTCTTAATTGTTTCCTTATGTCAATTCCTTGCCCCAAATCTTTCACCTTTCTTCAGCTTAAGTAGTGCTGTAGTGGTTTAAAATTCTACCTGCTATCACTGTTTCTGAGTCATTGATCATCACCTATGCTGAACTGCCCAAGGAGGCAGAACCTGCTGCCTTTGACTGACAGGAATGGTTACTTTCAGTCATTTCAATTCATTATATTCAAGAACGAACAGACTAACTATGCCAAGCAAGCATTTTGTAGCCATTAGGTAAAATGAATCTAACTTGCAGGAAATTTGGTAACATGCTTTTACATTGATATACTTGTCAGGTACAGAATGAAAAAGTAAAACTAGAACGATGTCAATGAAACTTTTTTTTGCTTTTTTGTGCCATGAAATGTAGGACAATACATACAGAAATCAATAATTTCTGATTAGATTAGGAATTGACTGTAGCACTTCCATATGGATGTCTTTTTTCTTTTCTCTTTTTTTTTGTTTTCTCTGAAAGACTTGTTTGATTGTCTAGTTTTTGTTTATCTTAACTTGTTCAGATGGAATAGAAACTTAACAATATAATACTTATAACTTTGACACATACTTTTCTACTTATTCTGTTGATCTGATCTAAACCATGCAGCAACAATATAAGTACCATTTTCTTTAAAACACTATTTTATAGACTCCTTGTCGCTGGAAGAATTGCTATTCCTCCTTCTTGATACAGGGTACACTCTCCCATGTGTGCAGAAGAGCTGGGTGCATGGACCATTCCTGTTGTTTTGGAGCCTTTGCATGAGAAATTTCCTTCAACTGTTGCTCTTTGAGCTTTTAAAAATTTCCCAAGTTTGAACAATAGGAAGTATCTTTAATATTAATTCTTCTAAAACTATCACTGATTCATGACTTCTTCCTTAAGTGAAGTATACTTGCATATAAAATATATGTATTATACATGTTTGTTTATATTTACATGTATATGTTCTCAGATACTTGTGCAGTTACTGAAAACTATGCAAACAAGCAGCATGATAGACTGGTGTAAACTCTTCTTTAATTATTCACATTAAAGCTCTATTTGATAGTTTTTAAACTCAGAATGAGACAGTCATAGGACTTTAGGTTATGATATTCAAAGGCGTTTAGTGTGGCCTTACTCTGCTTTCACTAATAAAAATGGTAATACTCCCACTGACTTCAGTGCTAGATGAATCGTCATTGCCCTTTAAAAAATCCCACATTTGATGTTAACATCTAATTAAGAAAACTCTTCTTTCACTAAAGTATACATTTCAGCCAATTGCTAGATATCATACATCAAAACTATTAGTATGAATTTAAAGTTTTTGAGAAGCCTTTTTCCCTAGTTTGTTGTTAAAACTTAGGAAACTTCTGTAGACCATCTGCTATTCTCCACAATGATTAAGTGCACCACTCCGAAGACATCTTTTCATTTTTAGATTTCCTCTGTGGTGGTTACTCTTTAATATTTGCTGTCAAGGGACACTGTGTGAAAGACTTTGCGCTACTCTTTCACATAGGTAATGTCATTGCTGCATGTTGCCTATTTTTAATGCAGCTCTCGAGTTGTTTTTAATTTTCAGGAAGTTTTGCTCCTCTCCAGCTCTGTGCACAATTTTGTATGCAACTTCTGGTTCTATTTTGTTTGTTGGCCATGAATTTTGGCTGTGAAACTGATATTTAAGGGTAAAAAACTTGTTATTTTATTCTATATTCAGATTTTAATGATGCAAATATACTGATAAAAGATCTTTGAGTGACCAGTCCTTGATGATCACACCAACTGATTCACAAAGGATATCTACAAATGGATTCAAGAATACCTTCAGGTAAGGATTATCTGATTTAACTACATCTGTTTAGAAGTTCACTTTTTGTTAAACACGTTGCACGTTTTACAACCTCAACACCTCTGAGCTGTCTTTATGAGTTATATACTCAATTTCCATTGCTGTCTTTCAAAATCCAGAAGTCAGCCATATGACAGCTGTATTCTTTTGAATTGATATTTAAGAGGTTATTTTTTTCTGGCCTCTTAACAACAAAATTTATTGGATGTAAATTTTGAAAGAAACAAGAGTAAATCACACATCTTTCCCTCTAGTTCCTATTGTCTCTATAAAAATACGCACAATTCCTATTAAATTACTCTGTTAGTAAACCTGTTGACAATAAGTGAACTTTCTCTATGTCTTATTTGTTACTGTAGCTTCCCAGTTGTCTTCATTAGACTCATCATTAAAGTAACCAGCATCTTGAGGCAGTAATGTAATATTTCCTTTTACAGTCGTTATTATTATTGCTATTTGTTTTAGAAGGAACACACTGTCATATTGTCCTGCTTTGGGCCAGGACAGAACCGATTTTCTTCTAGTAATTTTGCTTTTTAGTTAAGTCTCTTCTGAGAAGCTGCACTCTCTGAAATTAACTGCATGTTTTTCCAGACAGTAGCTGCTTCTAGCAGTGATAAGGCTTCGTGTTTATAGTTAGTGCTGGAACATCAGAAGCAATGGTATGCAGAAAGGCCCTTGCTTATAGTTATCCCTATGGAGACCAAGGTCGATGCTTGCTTCTGCTAACTTTCTTGTGCGCCGGAACTGAAAGAGCAGAGAAGTCGTCACCCCTGCGACCCTGCGGTGGGGAGGAGCGGGTCGGACAGGTGACCCAAAACTGACCAAAGGGAGTATTCCATCCCATACGCGTCATACTCGGTATAAAGCAGAGGGATCACGAGGGTCTCGCTCTCTTCTTCTATGGCCGGCATCCGAGGAGGACTCTGTCTGATTCTTCTGCCTTCGATCCCGATCCGTGCATTCCTGAATCCAGCTCCTGCCTGCTGCTGCTGAGTACAGTCCGGGACTTTCCTGGGGCGTGCCCCGCAGCGTCCGGGTGACGTATTCGTCATCAGTGGGGGGGAGCTCGATATCGGTTTTGTACATATTTGTATATTTGTATATATTTCATTATTATTATTATTCATTATTATTGTAGTTAGATTAAAGCTGTTTTAACTTTTCTAACCCATAAGTCTCTTTCCCTTTTCTCTTTCCCCCCCCACTTTGGGGAGGGAGGGGGTTAACAAAGAGCGTCTGTCGTTCGCTTAACAGCCAGCCCAGCTTTAAACCGTGACAGATTTATTGGCGCCCAACATGGGGCAGGCTCGAACCAGGGCTCTGACAGGCTAATGAATGGCACCAGGCGTGGTTCCGCCATCCTCCGCCAGCCCCTCCAACCCCCCGCCCGCCGTTCGCCGGCCGTGACACATATGTGACACATATGTACCAAATCTCCCCATTAACTGGAGTTGCTCTTCACAACATTTAGAGAATGATGTGACATATATTCAAATGATGAAGTAACCTTTTATTTTATGGTATCTAGTATCCAAAACAAACTTAGGAAAAACTTATTTTTCAATCCTATGGTTTCACTATCCAAAGAGTCTCAGCAGAAAAAAGTATACTGTTTTAATGTTTATAAAGGTAAATTAATTTTCTTTAGTCTGTCTCTGCAGAAAAAAAAGAAAGCAATCATACTAAAGCATATTTGTTGCAGTTTGTAATTAGAAAACTTGGAGTTAAACTGTGAGAGTTGAAAGTGCCCAGGAATCCAAAAACTAAGACATTGGTTTCTCAAAGAATACTCAGTAAATATTCCATGCATTTATATTTGGCTACATTTTCAAGGATTTTTTTGAAGACTAGGGATTGAAAGCAACTAAGTATTATAGATAAAATCTTCAAAAATTCTCTGAATTTCACTTCAATAGCTGTCCTATTTGCGTGCTTGTTTTTCCTTACGCTTGATGTCTATGGCAATTATATTCTTTAAAGAAATTTACTACTACAGACACACAAGCTGAATAACAAGCTTTAGGTGTTAATGTATTCTGCTGTAAGTATTTTCAAAACGTGATAGTATCTTTCAGGTTTGAAAATCTAATAGAGCAAGCTGTACAAGAACTTTTTGCGATATGTGGGGTTTTTTAAGTTTTCACTTCTACATAAGCTAGAAAATATAGTGAAGTCCATCCAGGATATACACGATTTCTTAGAAGAAAGCTGTTGCTAAAAAGTTTTAATGTGTCTATGTCACATATGTTATTTTAAAAATCATTAGAAATGTAACTCACTGTTTTGGGAAAGACATAAATAACAGACATACCTCAAATTCTACTGACTGAGGTGAATTTAGTCTGGTGAAAATTATTACATAACAAACCAGAATTAGTTTTTACATCAAGAAAAATACATATGTGAATATTTGGGTTTTTATAACACTAAGGAGTGTGTAACTACACTACTGGAAAGATCCTGAATTTGTTATACTAAGCCTAAAGATAATAATTTTCTTTTTCTTTATAGGAAAAAGGCAGTTCCAGAACTCAATATTAGAAAATATCACAATGAAAACATGTATAGTCACTAGTCAATTATTACCTGATAGACAACTAATTTTTAGATTTTCTCTTTGGAGAGGTGCCTTATGAATGGCAGAGGAGCTTGATGTTCAATCAAAAATGAACAACAACCATTTGGATTTGCAACTCATCTCAAAGCTCTGCATATGCTGCTATGAGCTGTGCCAGGGTGGTTTGGTAGGTCTTAGGAGGCTGTGAAAGAGTAGATCAAAATCATACTCACAAAAGTAGCAAGGATAGCAAAGACATTCAATGTGCCAAATTCTGAGTAGAACAACATGCTTGTTCAGTTCTTTTGTCTAAACAAGTGACATTTAGCCATTGTCAGGGACAGGATGTTGCTGATATATGTGATCTTTGGCCTAGTCCATTATTGCTGTTGTTATAGTCTCAGATTATTATGGCATTTCCAACACAACTATTTTTTACATTGCCAATACTTAAGGTTTTATTCCCATTGCAGCAAACTCTGAATCTCACAGTGCAAGCCATACAAACTCAAACTCCTCTCCCTTTATTATCCTATAATATCCATAAATCCCCAGTGTTTTTGGAGAGGAAGAATAATATATACACACACATCTGATAATCTACTAGGTTTTTCTCTCTTAAATCCTATAATACAAACCTTCATTAAAATACTGAATTAAAATACTAAATATGGCAAATTTAAAAAGATTTTTGAAGTATGAAAAAAGAAGGATATAAAAGTCATTTTATATAAAGCATATTATGGTCCTGATCCTCTTTTCACTTTACTGAATGATATATTCTACGGGCTTCAACACAAGCAGGATCGAATCTCTCATGAGCAGTGGCATTTTGATGTATTACACCAATACATCACCCTATGCAGCTCCTTGATGATGTATTGCACTAGTGCTTTATCAAAGTGTCATTGCTCTGATGAAGGCATAGCACCTTCTGGCAAAGTCCCTGTAATGAAAACTGTTAGGTTGTAGAAGAGCTTATGCTATGCTATGCTATGCTATGCAATGCTATGCTATGCTATGCTATGCTATGCTATGTTTTATGCTGTTATAGTAAGGAAAAATATCAGAAAAACAGAGATTACATTCCAGGAATGAGTGGCACAAGTGGATAAGCCAAGTGATCAGACAGACACAATTCACACAATTAAGTTCCCATTGGACTTTGAGCTGCTAAAGTAATGGTATTTGAAACTCTTTATCCTATACTTTGTCAGTATCTCGATCTTTATTTTTGATAAAAATACCTAAAATGTGAAAAGCAGTGATAAATATTTTGCTGCAAAAATGGTGTCCAAGTTAAACAGAATCTTTGCATTTGTCTCAATCCCTCTTCCCAAATCATCACATGACATTTTTTTCTGAAAAAATGTTATTTGATAATATATCACACTTTTAGAAATTCAAGACAGAAATTGTATGCAGGACTGTCATTGGCAGGTACAAAGCAGATTATATTCTGTTGTGTTTAAGACATCTGTTGACTGGGAAGACAGGAGGGTGAAACTGGCCGCACAAAATAGTTTGATGAAATTGTTGAACCCTCACTTCCTTTCTGATTGTAGTAAGACTTTTGTCACATTTTCTTACTTGTATTGTACATAACAATCTAAAAATAAGAAAAAGATCATATTAAGAACAGCAGCAAAGGTAGCAAAATAGTTCAGCATAGCTCTAAGTGTATTTTCATTGTAATGGAGATGTCAAATAAATAACTAAATAAATATATCTAATATAAAAATATATCTATACCTACCTATATCTACCTATGTATATCTAATAGACATAATATCAAAAAGCACAGTCAGCTACAATGAAAATAGAATATTTGTTGAGAGACATATTATAAATGTCTAACAATACCCCTATTGATACAATTCAGAATGCAAAAGAAGGAAAGATGCATAATAATATACAGTATTTTCAATGTTTCAGTCTTTCTGGAAGGTAATGTAAGACCTGGCTCTGCCATCCTTATGCACACTGATTTCTGCTTTATTTGAGCAGTACAAATATATTTCTCCTGGGTTTTTTATTATTCTTTGAAAATAATGCTACTAATGCCATAATTCAGAAAGGATATAGTCAAGACTATAGATAATTGAAAACTAGGTAATACTTTGCCTAGTTTGGATTTGGTGTTTATGACCTCTGTTTATGTGAGCATCATAAAAGTCACCTTTTGGGTTAAAGATGGATTTTTGATGCTCATTTTCAGGACACCTCAATTATACTGCTTTACATCATATGAATGTGGTTGATTCTCTGTATTCTAGCTGCTTTGCCTCCGATGGAATATTCCACAAAGGAAGTAAGATACAAACTGGATAAACTGTTGCTGGATAGTCCTTGATGAAATCTCTTCCTGAGGTTGCAGCTTACTGAGCTGCACCCCATGATATTGTCTAACTCGCAATTTTCCCCACAATGCTGGAGAAATACAAGTTGAAACCCCCATTATTTATTGTCTGTATGTTTCTATTTACCTATGAAGATTTGCATCTAGATTTTCTTTTAAAAAGTTGATGTCTTCCACGAAAAAATATTTCTTTTATTTTTCCAAGAAATACTGCTAGGAGGCTGGGATTTGTTTAATTATTTACACATTACTTTAAAAAAAGTATTTGACATTGATTTGTTATGTGTAGGTTGCAGCTAGCCTACCTTTTCTGCACTTACGGGATTTAGTTAAGAAGTATTGTTTTAATGGCATGATCAGAATTTTCTTTAGATATTACCCTGATTTCCGTACGCTGATGGACAATGAATTTAGCCTAATTTTGTCAGATTTCATAGAACTAATGAATTATTTTTTCTTTTTCCATATTTATTGTCTTATCTTCTAGCACTTATTGCTAAAAAAACTCTTATTACCAGCAAGTGAGGTGAAAAGCCAAGAATGACACTTGTAACAGTATTTAACATACAAATACAGAGGAACACACTGATACTGCAGAAGATCATTGTTATTTTTTACTCTACATTTACTCTATGTTTTACAGACATTCATGAAAATATGAATTATTAAACATCCCCAACTCTTTGAAACAGTAGAACTTTAGAGAATTAGTAGTTACATATACAATGAAATACAAATAAAAATATTATGACCGGCCAAAACAGCAAATTTCTCATCTGTGGATGTACACATCCCATAGTTCGCATGTATGTTTCATCAGCTCTACACTACATTTATAAATAGCAGAAAATGATGGTAAAATAAATAAGTAGCATTTATCACAGGCTCAATCAAGTTCAAATTTGTGCTACCACAGTGCACTGTAATTTCTTACTTATGGAAAATCAATTCCCTCTTCTACTAAAAAATATCCAGTAAATACCACTATGGTCCAGCAATTGTACAATTTATTAATTTTTACTTGACATTACTAGCAAACAATACTGCAAAACACTGATATGTTTTATATGTAGAGTTAATTTTTTCTCCCTTTGCCGTGTATTCATTACATTAGTTTATGTTAGTCATTATTTGTTAGCGAGGGTTCAGTAAAAGTTTGAAAGAAGTTCCTGTATTATCATAGCTACAATAGTTTACTCAGTATTGTACAATAACGGGTTAGGTTTTAGTGTATGTAAACTGTATTGTATGTGATAATAAAAACTGATCTCAATTTTTAAATTGCTTCATTTTAGTACTGGGTAGCAGGAAAAATGAGTTAACTGTTTTTCTCGTCCTTTCCCCGAACCTGTTTTTCTCTTTCTCTTTCATTCTCTGGCTGGTAAGAAGCTTTCCACTTCTGCATAATGGTATGTATTCTGTTCTGCTGTAGGCCTTTCATTGGCACCACACAGAAATTAAGATCACGTCTTGCCCGTTTTACACTTCTTCTTCTCCTTGCCTGTATCTTTTTTTTTCCAATTAGAAACCTGAGGAGAAAATAACACATAATGTCTTTCCTCTGATATATGTCTTCCAGCTTATTATGTATTTTGCAGTTTAAATGTCACTTTTACAGTAAATGTTTTATCTTGGTGAATAATATTTTAAATTTAAAAAGAAAATAAAATAAAGTAAAATAAAATAAAATTCATGTTGAGCTTAAATAATGATGTGGAAACAATCAGTTATCTCCTAAAACCTATGGGTTAGATGTGGCAAGATTGTTTTCATGTTTTTGCAAAGATTGTATTGAGTTGGACTGTTGAGACATAATTATAAATCAAATAAAAGAAGACTGTTTTGACACTGAAACTGATGTAACTGTGTAAATGGTGTTCTGCAGTAACTATATATTCTTCATTAAATTCCTGCTTAAATTCCTGCTTGGATCAGGAAGTCCACGTCCAAGCTGCAACATGGCTGGAGACAGTCAGAGCAATAAGCACAGCACAGGCAGGGACTGGGACTCTGCCCAGGGCTGAGGGGCAGCCCAGGGTAAGGCTTGTCATGGCCATCAGGGCATTGGTGAACTCAGATGTGACATTTTCCAAGTGCAATCCATAAGAAGCAATGCTTTAAAAATTTGCTTTATTGACAATCTTCTGCTAATATTCAGTCATCTGCAAAGAGACACCCAATTGCTTTCAGCTATCCAAGGGTGAGAACTGATTTACAGAGATGTTCTTGGTAAAGGCAAAATTGCTTCCTGTAAATATTTTCTCTACAAGTGTAGGCTATAATGGATTGACAGTGACCTCCCCTTCCCCACTGAGCTGGTACGTATTTGCATATTTTCACTCAGCTTACTTTTCACTTGAAAAAAATAGTTGACAGAGAAAGTCAGTATTTTAAGTTCTCTCTGTCAGAGTGTGAAATGTGACAGCTGTCTAATATCCCTGTAGAAAAAGACCAAGTAGGTTTTTTTGATATATAAAATCACCTAATCGCTTGGATTTTGCGTACCCAAGCTGACAGACAACAGTGGTTATAGATATCTGTGTTTGTGTGTGTGCGCACCTTTCTAATTAAGGTCCTGTAAGGTTAATAACAGAATAACAATCATCACTGCAAGCTATTCTAAAATGTCTTTTTAATTATTGTAGTTTCAGAGACTACAAAACCATAAGCATTCATACTGAGAACTCAAATAATGCAAATCATAGTGCTTCCTTGAATTAATTTTTGTGTGAATTAGAACTGGATCTTTTGGAAAAATCCACACTCTATATTCTCATTTCACCTCCTCAAAATATTTTAGTAGTTTAGTGTAACTTTTCAATTCACTAGAAGTTGTTACCAGTAACAAAGCTATTCATATCAAAAGATTTTCATTTTAATGTTTGAAACCCTGTTTACTTTGCATTACTTTTATATTGTGCTCATTTCTTGCTACTTAATAGGACTGGCAAAACTTCAGATACCAATTTATTCTGTTTTGCCAATAGTTCTACATAATATGAAAACATGTACCACTAATGTTTCATATAAGATGATGCACCTATTTATCAATATATGTTATTTTCGAGTTAAGACTGTCATTTTAAAACATGTCATACATCACTCCCTGGGCAAAGAAGAATTTTGAAATATCTTTGTATCTACACATATGTGGAGGGCATATAAACTTCAAATTAAATTAAAAAACATCATCTGAGATTATAAAAGATTAGTGACTGGAAAAAGAGAAACATTGTGCCCGTTTTCAAAAAAGGTAGAAAGGAGGACCCTGGGAACTACTGAGCTGTCAGCCTCAATATATTAATTTCTGGAATACTGTCTTCCATATATATCTTTATCAGTAACACGTGGAGAAAAAGAGCTACCCCAAAGTAAAATGTAAATAACTTTATCCCTCATTTCCAATAAAATTAATGCAAAATTACAGATAGCTTTCAGTTCAAAATCTTATGTACCATGTATTGTCTCAAAGTTTTATGACTAAATACTAAACTCGATGAAAAAGCTACAGTCATACTGCTGGCATAATTAAAATACTGCACCAAAGCATGAGTGTTTTATGTATTATTCACAGAAGAGAATATCCTTCCAGGTGAGACATACTATCTTTTTCACAGAATGTAAATCCAAGAACACTAAATAGTAAAAAAAAAAAAAAAGATTTATCAATCATGAGTTGAGGAATTAATTACTGCTAAACAGATATGTGGCTTGATGTCAAAAGCCAACCCTTTTGTTAATGTCATCTATAGACTATACACCATTTGACTTACTCTCCAAAAAATATGAAACTACTCTAATATAATGTTATACCCATTCCAGGAAAAAAAAAAGTAAATTTGTAAGTCAATTTATAAATAATTCTAAGACCAGCATTTGCAAGTGCATTTAAGTAAATATTTGTAAAATTTAACCCAAATTTTAGAAGGAAAAATGTTCATTTCTCTGTTAAAGCAAGCAAATCAAGGCAGAATTGTCTGAAGTATCTGGAATGTCTAATTTGATAAGCTATCTTATCAGAAATATGTACACTAAAAAAAATTATCAGCAATAACATCTAGGTAAAACTGCCACTCTAACTCTGAGACGGTTGTGTTTAAAGTAATGAAGAATAATATTCAGTATAGAACTTTTCTGAATCTTGACGCAATATGAAAATAGCTCTTAAGTCTCACAGGGACACTTGAAATTGCTGGAGTACTAAAACTGTATTCTTGCCACTGAGTATCACATTGACTCAGTATTTCAGAAGCCCAAAATCCATAGAAGTGGATTTTTTTCCTTTTTTTTTTCATTTTTTATTACATTTTGTATCTTAAGTTTAGGAATAAATTGGTCAGTTACCTGGCATGAGTGAAGAACTCTTTCTTCATCAGCATTGCTTTGTGCAAAACAGAATATTTTGATGGATAATAGAAAATCTCTCACTATTTTACAGTGTAGTAGCTCCTTACTAAACTGAGAAAAGATCTAATTAAAAGCAGTGGGTTTCATGACATGTTTGCTGCTGGTATAATATGATGTGTCAGCTGAAACAAATTTTGAGCCTTAAAAGTTACATTGACTTTTTTTTTTCCCTCTTTTCTTATTCTGATACATTCTGCTCCCCCTTCCGTCTTTTGTTTTTTTGGTTGGTTTCTTTTCCCCCTAAGAAATCTGTAGGGTCGGCCTTTTCTACCAATTATATTTCCATAGCTGATCAGAATACTAACTGTTTAGTCAATTTCTGTAGCAACCCATAATGAGCAGATGACTATAGTGTGATTGAATTACCTACAGTGTTTGGATAGTTCTCAGTTCATAAACAAATAGTACATAACAAGTGACCAGTAATTCATCTCATTATGTGGATAGCAACTTGATAATCATGCAATTAATTAATGAAATACCTGTTACTTTTTGAAAAAGTAACAACAATCATTCAGAAAATAGATTTCTACAATGGCTGTTATTGGAATAACAAAAAAACCCCCACAAACTCAAACACGGAATAAAGCTTTAAAACTTAATCTCTAATGTATGTAGTGGTTGAGTGAGTGAGTAAACAAAATGGCTAATTAGTATAATGTACTCAGAATGGTGGTTTTCATCCTCCAGGTAAGGATTTTGTTCTGAGATAGGAGGATTATGTGAAATGGAGACTCAGATTTCCTTCCTCAAATTTTCTGTACCCAAGCAAAATAATAGTTTTAATGAAAGGGGAAAGCATGCTACACATTTCACAACTACAGTTGCATATGCTAGACTATGGCATTCAACTATAGCTTTCAACTCTTAAAACACCACGTGCTTTTCAGTGTTTGTCTCTTTCTCCTTACTTCCTTCATTACATCTTTCCAAATTCTTCATCTTTTTATGTGCCAGTAGGGTTTGTGCCTTGTGCAATGGGGAGAATTGCAGATCTTGATCAGAAAGACGTACTCTTTTTGCATATTTTTATCACAAAATATACACTGATTAGAACTGATTTCTAACTTGAAAAGCAACTACCTTTATCCTCTGACCGTATATATATCATGGCTGTGTATTTTAGGATGTTTAGCTGAACTGTTTTCTAAGTTAGGTGGTCTAAAACCCATCAGAATTCCATAAGACAAACTGGATAATTAACATTACAAAACACAATAAAATTGTAGGAATAGCTGAAAAAATACATTAATACATGCAAAATAGCTAAATAGGTATCAAGTGAATGAAGTAATATAGAATCTAAGAGATTGCCTTGCCTCAGCATTCTTTACTTAATCTTTTGTGACTACACAAACATTCCCATAGTAACTACTTGTGATATCATAAATCAAGTTTTATAACTTAAAGGGGAAATAAACTGTGCTTAAGATCAACTTGAAAAATAAAAACCATACTTTCACACAAATATGCTTAGTATACCAACAAAAACAGGAAAGAGAAATTAAAAATATGAAGAGCATTGTTCTGAATGTTGTGCTTTCCAAGACTTTCTTTTTGTTTGGCTCATAAATTCCTGCTTCTTAGCCTTTACACAGCAACTTTAATTACAAAGATGTAACTGTCTGTTATAATAGTGAGCATGAAATTGTGTCCTATATATAGAAAATATAAGCTTCAAGACTTGTTACTAATGAAAATGGCCAATTCCACAGAATTTGCTGCTTTGGCATCTCTAATTGAGAAACATATACAGTTCTGGTAATGTGGTATAATTTGTTCTAGATTCTAGACAGAGCAGAAGTGTGTGTGTGACCTTTTCTTACAGTGACCTGCTGATATGTGGTACTGTGAAGAGTTATTTTGTATTTTCATCTCTCAACTTCATCTCTTCATTGAAACTACTGTAAGTCACTCCTTGTGACATTTCAATGTACACACTAGGGATGATAATGTTTAAATATGAGAATTTCAGAGTAATATTACTGTAATGAAAATAATTCTATGAATGAATTTTTATATGAAATTCTATTTAAAACATGAAAGTGATTGTATTATATTACCTTTGTTTGGAAGTCTGTGTTTAGATGTGTATATCTTCACATTCATTAAGCACTACTAGCTACATGCATATGATGAACTCCCCAAACTTACTGTTTTATGGTCTAGAAAATTGAAATTTTTTTTAAGCAAATTTTATAATTTCACATTTGTAATGACATTGCTTTTAGCATTTCCCATCCAATAATATCACTAGTGGAAAAAGTAGAAATGGAGACTGAGTTTAGATTGTTCTTTAATAGTAGTACTAATAATTGCTAAGTTGACTAGAAACATGCTCTTTCCCTGAATGTATCAGTAACTGCAAACAAGATAACTTTCCCTTTCTTAGATTCAGTGTTTGTGTGACTGGGTCCTGATGTATTTGACAAAACAGTATAGTCAGGTTACCGAAACTAAAAGCCTAGACGTCAAGAAGGTGTGAAACCAATGGGTTCTTGGACTCCTAAGCTGTTTATATGTTTCTCTTCCTACTCCTGTTCTTCTGTTAGCTTTGAAAGGGAATTGATAGTTTGTGAGAGCTCTATTGGTACTGTCGTTTGCCTTTTTAAAATTTTGTTTACTTTCTATACTGGTTTAACTTTGTGAGAGATCTATTGGTACTGTGGTTTGCCTGTTTAAAATTTTATTTTCCTTTCTATACTGGTTTAACTTAGATAAGCAGGGGATATTTAGAAGAATATTTACAATATGAAATATATCAGTGTCCTTCCATGAAAATACAACTTCCATGGCATTACTTAGGTAAGAAGTTAAATTCTTCTAAAAAGTAGTGGGGTATAAGGTCCAAAACCACTAAGAAATTATTACTTGGGCTTTTCCCCCTATTTTCTCCACTCAATCAGGTTAGAGATCAGCAATAGCTATCAAAATTTTTCAGAGTCTTGAAAAACTCTGTGAAAATATTTTCAAGAAATAATGTTACCTAAAAAGAAAAAAAAATGTAATATTAATTTCACGTCACACATTAATTTCACACCAGAATGTCTACGAGGTGAACTTAATTCTCATTATAAGCTTATTTTATTTAAAGTAGGTCTAGACAGAACTTAGGATTTTTGTGAACTGATTTTCTGTAGAACAGAAGAGTTCTAATAACCCCTTAAGTAAACTAAAAGTAATTTAATGCAATTTTAGCTGTATTCAGCTTGTGCAAATACATCTTGATTAAACTTATTGTTGGCCTAAGTATAATCACATGTTGATTTTTTTTTTCCTTCTCTATTTCTTTAGAGTTAAGGAACAGTTGCATTATTTTGATCAGCTTACATGCTAGATACACATCACCAGTTAGTGTCCAAGTTTATTTAAAATGATATTGTTCAGAGTGGAAAAAGACAAAGAAATTCTGCTAATTCTATGAAACATCAGTACTTCACAATATAGTAAATGACAGGTTATTGTGTTTCAGATTGGCCTGTACACTAAATGTCCTAAAAGAAATGGGTTCCTGAATTGATTATAATTTGTGCAGAATTGACTGTACATTCATATTAAGCAATTTTCTACAAAATTACATAAAATTGGAACATCTCCATAGCAATAATCTATTACATGCAATTGTAACTAAATATTATAACCATAAATAGAAACTTGTTTGATATATGTCATGTTTTGTAAAATCCAGTGTTACAGAAATGAATTTTTAGGAATAGTGCAAATGTTTATGCTAAACACATTTTATAGAATTTACAATGAATGCAAAAAAAAGTCCAAGGAAGTTCAAGCGAGTATTTAGTGACAACACTTAAAAGATTGTGTTTGAGGGCAGTAGCAAAGAGGATGAGGTGACTTTTATTGTTCTCTTCTAGAAGCATGGTACTTTTTCTCCTTATCTCTAAAGAACCTAGTGTGCTGCATGCAGATGCACCCCCAGCCTTTCATAGCCAGCTGCAGGATCTTAGCCACATCTTTGAAGTAAAACTTATGAAAAGGTTCATTCAGCTCCCACGATCTAGCATACTGAAGACTTTTTAAAGTTAGTATTTTGCTTCTTTCCATTAAAAAAATTTTAAATAGGAGCTCTTCCATTATCCTAAAATAGAAATTCAACAATACTTCAGTTCACTCCAAACCATCTGTTTACACTCATTTCTATCACAAAATTCTCAGTGATTTGCATTTTGCCCAAGCTGTCAGTTCTGCCTTTGCCAACATTAAATAACATGCCACAATTGTGGTAGTTCTTTTTGATCCCAGTGCCAGAACAAATTTTCAACATCAGAAGGGAACACTCAAGACAGCAGTATGTATATGTGAAAGTAAGCTAAAATTCTGTGAAGCGCAAGCAGTGCTGACAGGCTATTTTGTTCAATACGTTGTTTCTAAAATTTGTGGCATTAATAATATACAGGTTATACAATGAAAATACAGACATTTCTTTAATACAAGTTTACCATATAAATAATACTAGCTATAGCTTCCACACAGCATGAATTTATAACTTCCCCTCACTTGTTAGAAAAAGAGCTCCATTACAATTATGACCTAGATAGGTCTCTGAGATCATTACCATCTAAAAATAGATTAAAATGTCTTATCTTTTCTAGTTTAATGTTTTTTTTTTCCAGTAGTTTTGTCCCTATTTCTCAAGGGGGTATACTACCTAAAAAGATAAAAATAAATAATTAAAAAACAAGCAATAAAAACCTTCTTATCAGATGATCTCATACTCTCTTTTCACTCAATCAGAGAATGAGAGGGGTTGGAAGGGACCTCTGGAGATAATCTAGCCCAAACCCCCTGCTAAAGCAGGTGCTCCTAGAGCAGGTTGCACAGGAATGCATCCAGGCGGGTTTGGAATATCTCCAGAGAAGAAGACTCCACAACATCCCCGGGCAGCCTGTTCCAGTGCTTTGTGTTTTCAAAACCATCTCCCTTTTGACTTCAGGAATACTGAAGTATGTGGTATTTTGCAGTGTCATTAACTACCCTTACGCAAAATATGAAGTGAAAACAGGACTTCAAAGAAAGGAAGAAACAGAAAGAACGACAAATGACCCAATATTCATGAAAAATACTCTGCTGGTCACTTAACAGGAATAGGTCTCTCACTGATTGTTTAAAAGAACTAGTCATTGACCAAGTTTTATGCGGTAGATCCCTGAAACCTGGGAGTGATAACATCAGAACTTGAAGCTGATAAGTACATGAAGTTACGCGCAGAAATATTTGGCTTAATAATTAAGTTTAAAAATTGACAAACTTGAATGGATTTCATAGAATCATAGAATCACAGAATGATTTGGGTTGGAAGGGTCCTTGAAGATCATCCAGTTCCAATCCCCCTGCCATGGGCAGGGACACCTTCCACTAGACCATGTTGCTCGAAGTCCCATCCGACCTGGCCTTGAACTCTTCCAAGGAGGGGATATCCATGGCTTCTCTGGACAACTTGTTCCAGTGTCTCACCATCTTCATTGTGAAGAATTTCTTTCTAATACCTAATATAAATCTACCTTTTTTTTCATTTTAAAACCGTTACCTCTTATCCTATCACTACATGGACTTGTAAAAAGTCCCTCTTCAGATCTCTTGTAGGTCCTCTCCAGGTATTGGAAGGCTGCTATAAGGTCTCTCCAGAGCCTTCTCTTCTCGAGACTGAACAGCTCCAACTGTCTCAGCCTTTCTTCATAGAAGAGGTACTCCAGTCCTCCAGCCATTTTTGTGGCCCTCCTGTGGGCTTGCTCCAACAGCTGTATATCCTTCTTATTTTGGGGGCCCCTGAGCAGAACATAGTACTCCAGGTGGGGTTTCATGAGAACAGAGTAGATGGCGAGAATCACCTCCCTCAGCCTGGTGGTCACGCTTCTTTTGATGAAGCCCAGGATATGGTTGGCCTTTTGGGCTGCAAGCGCACATTGCTGGCCCATGTTGAGCTTCTTATTAACCAACACCTCCCAGTCCTTGAGTTGTCTACAGAAGTTTAAGGTTACAGAATTGGGTTGACACATTAAGTTGTAATAATTTAAATATACTGATCATTAAGAGATTAGAGGATTCTTTATTCTTTCCTTTTTCAAATTACACTTAATAATAATAAAAGAAATCTTCTTCAGAAAATGTTCTGAATTCTCAGCTGAAGCAAGTAAAGTTATTTCTTATGTAGATAACAGATGGGTAGAAGCAGCTACGCTGACTGTTTCTTAACACTGCCTTACTAGTGTGTGCTTGATCTCAAAAGTACCTCTTTTGGGGGAAGAACTCACTCCACTTCTATTGATGATGAATATTGCCCATTCTGCAAGTTTTGCTATTTTAGATGGTTCTTACTGTGGTGATGGTTTGAGGAAAACAAGCCTACATCTAGAATAACTTAATTGATTTTGGTGCTGTTATTTCATGCTTCAACAACAGAACAAAGATATGGTTTAAAGATATACTTTGTGGAAAAACTTCAGAAGAATTGGAGCCATGATGATGAGTATGATGATTTTAAAAGATTTTAGCAAAGGGATAAAAACTGAGAAAACAGAGTATAAAAGACAGTAAATACTCAAAAACAACGGGGGGGGGGAATAAAAAATCAGCACTCATACTTTGCTCTTGACTGAGTGAGAGATAAGTAAAAAATTACACTGTACATCTGTTCATTAGTTGTAAATTATAGTCAGAAACAGTCTGATGGACTAAGGAGGTGATTTGAAGTCTCTTGCCTATTGGCCTGTGTGGCCTATGTTAGCAGGCTGCTTGCATCTCCTCAGGGCTAGAGGAGGGTAAAGCTAAAATTTTCTTATTTATACATTTAAGCATCAAACAACTTCAGTATTTTTTAGCTTCCCTTTGGACTTCTACGTACAGAAACTGCAGAGCCAACAAACTAAGCAAATTATCATTCTATTTACATGCAATCATAATTAACATAATTTGAGCAGAAGGAGGAAAGTACTTGGAAAATCTTAGAGATTTAATTTCTTCAAAGTTCTGGTAAATGATAGTGTAAGTTTTATTCCAGTGGTGATCTGCTTGAGATTTATAAAAATTTAAACTCAATTTCTACTTGCTTTAAAACAAAAAATGAGAAATTTTTTTTTGCAGATAGGATTCTGGTTTGTAGCTGTGCAAAAGTATTGTCTTCTACAAGTACTGTTCTATTGGCTTTTAGCTAGACATGCTATTTTTTAATGAAAGAAACAAGATCTAAGGCTTTTTGTTTTCTGTTTACAAATGTCTCTTCTCTCTTTAAATTTTACAAATGAGAAAGAACTCTTGGGTTTCAAGGTTAAAAATGACATTTAGTTTCAATTAAAAGAAAGAAATACAGAAGTGCATGATTAGTGCATTCACAAAGTTCATTCACAGAGGCATGATAGATTTGTAGCTTGAGATAATATCTCTTCTTAAATCAGCTGTCATGATGGAAAAATCAGACAAGTTTTCAAACTCACAAGCCCTTCTTCAGAACTGAAAGAAAAGCTCTCTGATAGAAAGAAGCAGCTTGAAAAACATTGATTACAATTTGGTTAGATATGTGCCAATTAAACTAGCTACCTAATGTTCTTCATTCTTTGACCAAAGATCTTTGACAGAAAGATCATTTTTTGGAATTAATCTCCATTTCTTACACTGCCCAACCAGTGAGTAGGTTGGGGGTTCACAAGAAGTTGGGAGGGTGACAGAGCTGCAACAGCTGACCCCAACTGACCAAAAGGATATTCCATATCGTATGATGTAATGCTCAGCAATAAATGCTGGGGAAAGAAGGAGAAGGGAAGATGTTCAAAGTGATGTCAATTGTCTTCCCAAGTACCCTTTTACACATGATGAAGCCCTGCTTTCCTGGAAATGGCTGAACATCTTCATGCTAATGGGAAGTAGTAAGTGAATTCTGGATTGTGCTATGCTTGTGTGCACAGCTTCTGACTTACCTGTTAAAATGTCTTTATCTCAACCCATGGTTTTTCTCACTTTTGCTCTTCTGATTCTCTCTCCCATCCCACTGTGGGGGAAGTGAGTGAGTGGCTGTGTGGGGCTAAGATGCCTACTGGGCTTAAACCACAACACCAAAAGAAATTTTTTTCATGTCTAACAGTGAATATAATAAAATACATTTCTTCTATCTAGGAAACCTGTTTTGGGAAGTAAATGGCATCACAGAAATATACTGAAAATCTCTAGATGCCATCAGAGTTTAAAGTGAGGATTGTTAAGTTCCAGTAATGTCTATATCCTCTCCCAGTGTTATTGATTCTTTCACATGAAAAAATGTAGTGAAATAAAACTATAAGAGATGCTGGAAGATCCATCCATGCCAGTACACTCAGAAGAGGCAAGTAACTCTGGGGAAATGTCAAAACTTTGTCTTTGAGTTGTTTTCTACAGCTGTTACAATGATATCTTTTTTCTCCACTGTTCATTATCAGAGTTTCATGAAATGATCAATAAATAACAAAGGAAGTGAGAAATAACACTAACTAAAATAAGGAAAACAAACTCTAAAAGTGAACGCTAATTAGAGAAAAAAAAAAGGAATGGAAACAAGCCAAAGAAATGAACAATAAGTACCAGCAGAATGAAGAGTTTATGGTCATTATCAACAAGATTTAAAGAAAAATAAATAAATTAACATTAATCTTCTATAAAGCTAGAGTCGTATCATATCATTTTCAGGGTAAATTACAATCCCAATTTCTCCTCATAACATACAAATAGAACTTAGATCTGGGTAGAAAAAATGAAGTAAGAAGTACTTGAAAATGAAAGTGAACATTTTTTCAATTTTTTTGTTAAATCATTTTTCTCCAAATGTCATCTGCATAGGCCTGTTTTTCTGACACTCAGATCTGAAACAAAACTCTTCAAGAAAGAGACTCAGAGTCTGACCGTTAAACTCAGGTGCTGAACAGATTTTGCAAGCACTGCTGGGTCTATTTTGAATGGTTATTTTTGTCACATATGTTAATGATTTTTTTCCTAGGTTTCAATAAATAGAAACAAGACAAAAAAAGGCGTTTTCCTTAATATCAAATCTTGTTTGTGAAAGACAGATACGATTCAAAACTTTCAGTTTCGATTGAAGATTTTTAAAGAGTTGGTAATGTGTTAAAATAATTAGAAGTCATCAAGTGAAAGTTTTCATCAAGCTTCATTCTTGGCAAATGTAAATGTTTCCCCATTTTACAATGAACTTTCTAGATTAAAAATTTTTCCCTAAAGTCAGTTTGTTGAGTAAGATTTGATTCTAATCTTGTGCACAGTGAAACATTGTGGCAATAGCCTGAAGATCGCCTACTGATGATGAACGCAGCAAAGAGTTGTTTCAAGCAGGATGTTTAACAGGAAGCCTTAAGCCTATTATGTCTGTCCGAACTTTTCTGCATTCATTGATAAATCTGGACCCTTTACCTTAGTAATGTGATTGGTCAATTAAAACAGTCTACTAATGTCACTTCAGGAATGAATTCTTATTTTTTTCTAAGTGGACTTTAGATTTTTCACTGTAATAGTGAAGGCAGAAGGCAATTAGAATTTTTTGTCTGATGTTACAAAGAGTTTATATTCATTTGAAGTGTTTAGGGAATAAGATTGTTCAAACTGCCAAGACCAGTTGCTGTAAAATGTTAAATGGAAAGACTGACGGTATAACCAGGTGCTGTATGCCAATCCCATAATACACTGAGTTATTTAAAAAAAAAGGTATTATGGACTTTTAAAATATAAATTATTATTTTCTAGTTTGTATTGCTCTTAATTTATGAGTAAGCAAGTACATACAGCAAGATCATAATATCATGCCTCTTGCCAAAATTATGTATCTTTTCACCTAAGAAAAATGTGGGCTTCTGTTCTAACATCTTTACTTTGTATGAAGTATTTGAAACAGAGTTGTAACAGACTATTAAGTTCATGACATATAATAATTCAAACCCTCAACAATCAGGAAAATACTGATTCATTATTCGGATTACACAATTTCAGCACTGCTCCCTCTTTAAAGAGCTATCTGAAGGGAGAATACTACACTATGGATGGTCACTGGGAATGATGACTGCAATATGTACAGCCAATGTAAAAAATATACTATGCTTTATTTTTAGGATAGTGTCATAAACATGACACAAACAGAATTCAGATTTAAAGACTTAAATAACAGTGGCCTTAGTTTTTATGGGCTGTGAAAGTTCTTCTGAAGACAGCTGTTACTGTTGTCTATCAGAAACTGATTTCTGGCACTTCTTATGATCTTAAGTAGAATATAAACAAAATATAAATATGTTGAAGTAACCAATGTACTAAAAATTGTCACTTTGAACAAACTAATAGTATCTGTGGGCTTTCTTCTTTAGACATAATTCCGCATTTCATACAAATCACAATGTCCTTCCCAAGTTTCTAAAATTAAATACTGGAAAATATTTTTAATTCACTTTTTCATTTTTTCTATTTAATTTTATATTTATAAAACTTAGCCTGGCTTTATAACAGATTTTCAATTTACTATTTTTTTTCCAACTGTGCTCTAGATTGTTCTAACTGAATATAGTAGTTAAGTTTGTCATAATGATCATAATATATCATCGTTAATAAGGAGAGCTTAGACCTTATCTTTATGGTAAAATTGTTGTTGTCTCTGAGGATCACTTGCTGGGGAAATTTTGCTACTTTTCAACCTTCTTTTTGTAGTAGCCACACTCAGAGCTAGTACTAGCTTATGATTTGTGCTAGCACAGATACGTAGTATGTATGACTATGGACAGAGTTAAAGGCATGCCTCAGACTTTTCATCTGAAAGTAATTTCAAATAGAGATTAAATCCATTATTATTATTATTATTATTATTATTATTATTATTATTATGTGACAGGATGGACTGAATTCAAGAAAAAGTAACCATCACTTGAGGACTATGATAGAACCTAAAATGTACAATAGATAAAAGAAATCAGTTACATATGAATAGAAGTGTAAGAAAGAAGGATGGGCACTGTGTTTGATTAATAGAAATGTGGAGGGAGAATGAAGACTAATGGAGAAAAAAAAGCAGAGGAAACATGAGTAGGGAGTAAAATAACATGATTTTTCCTTGATTAAGCCTTAAAGTATTAGGTTACTTTCTTTAATAAGAAAGCCAATGGTTCCTCACTACATAGTTTAAAAGATGCCTTTTACTTTGACTGAAGAAGACTGATAACAGACTCAGCAGCAGTGTTAGATGGAGATATTATTCAAATTTTTGGAACATACCTTCATTTAAAAATTTGTTTTACAGACACAATAGAAGGTAGTGCTATTCAGATAGTATTGGAGCCACAAAAGCCACTTGGCCAAATAGTCTGGCAAACCAGGAACTGATGGAAAGCTGGCTTTTTAATGAAGAATGTGTTACTAGTTTAGTGTTAACACAAACTTGATTGGTGCAGTTCTGAAGATCACGAGTAAAAGGTTGACTCTGAAAAGGTTGACTCTTTGTGGCAGAGGTGAATAGTGCCATTGTTTGTATAGAATAAATTAGTTTTACATAGCACTGAGAAGTTTATTAAGACTGATGATTTAAGGGCAGAAAAGAGGACAACAGTGCAAATAAAGACATGGCCTAACATTACCAAGAACCCGAGAAACAGCACAAGCACGCAGCCTCATCTGTGATGTCTCAAGAGCTGATCAAGTCTCACTTAACTGTAGTTTTGCTTATTTGTGCTAATTAATGTGTAGCAGTTTATCTGACATATCCTTTATCAGTTCGTATCTCAGGTGACATAGTGAGTTACTCTATTTGTATTTTCAAGTGGTATACAAATCCTGAGTAGCTCTTCTGTCCTACTGCAAGGACTGCTCTTATGAAGCAAATGAAGAGTGGAAGTGGCTGATCATCTGCTGATGGAAGGTAGAGAAAACTTTTTTTTTTCCTTCTGTGAACAGCCTCTGCTTCTTTTTTTTTCTTTAAGCTGCCTTCATCTCAACCCGCAGGTTTTGCATCTTACTTTCTTCAGCCTCCTTCAGGCATCCACCTGCTCCAATGTGGGGTCCTCCACAGGCTGCAGCATAGACATCTGCTCCACCGTTCACCTTCATGGGCTGCAGGGGGACAGCCTGCCTCACCATGGTCTTCACCACAGGCTGCAGGGGAATCTCTGCTCTGGCGCCTGGAGCATCTCCTCCTCCTCCTGCTCCTCTGACCTTGGTGTCTGCAGAATTGTTTCTGTCACACATTCTCACTCTTCTTTCTCGGCTGCTGTTGCTCAGCAGCTTCTTAAATATGTTATCGCAGAGATGCTACCACCGTCGCTGATGGCTCAGCCTTGGCCAGTGCCAGGACCATCTTGGAGCCAGCTGGCCTTAGCTCTATTGGACATGGGCAAAGCTGACAGAAGTCACTTCTGTAGTCCCCCTGCTACCAAAATCTTGCCACACAAACCTAATACTTTATGAAATTTAAAAGAAGTATAAAGTTGATTTCAATATTTGTTCTTTTATGAAGACAAAGATTTGACACTTTTGTCTTTGAACTTCACAGAGATTTACCTAGGATCTAGACCTGTCATAACAGTATGCAAAGTTTTAAAATATTGACATGATAGATGTGATGATTTTTAAAAATAATTGCAAGAAAAAAAAGAAATCAAATGTTTTACAAATATTAATGTTTACACACTTATTTAGAAATGTATTTTTCTCCTGAAAATGTTAGTATTACAAAAAAATTAGCTGAATTTAGACCATATTATTTATATGCAACCTTCCTAATTGAAATGCTTTATACAGGTGACACACAGCATCTAGACCTTGTAATTGAATTTTTTGAAGTTTGTCATTTTTTGGGGTCATGTGTGGGTCAGTGATTTGGACACAATCATGTACAGTGCACACACAATCTGGTCATTAATTATGAAAAAGTCACTATGAAAGCTAAAATACAGGTCACCTATTTAAAAAAAAACCATTTTGCCCTTGAATTGCTAATGTAGCAGCTCTTCTTACATTTTCTGTCTACCATTCATGTACCGAAATGTTTAGTATTAGGGTCTAAAACAGTAGTCAATGTGAATGAAAGTATACATATATACATAAAAATGTAATTACTACGATCCATTGTATTTATATGACTCTAGCTCATAGATGAAATAAATTGATAATTTCAAAGAGAAATCAACATAGTTCAAAGCAAATGTCAATAGTACGTTGGTTTACATTGTATCAGTTTGATGAAGTGTGAGCCCTTATGATATACTCTGCCTTACTGTTCATTTATCAGGTTTTAATGAAGCCAGTAATGATCACAAATATAAGAACTTACTCATTTTCTTTATGAAGACTCTACTTCACAGTAAAACTCAAAGAAAAAGAAAAAAATCTTGTCTTTAATGTGGCCTGGGTAGATGGACAACACGGATGAGATAGAGCAAAGGACACCTGTTGAACAACAGTCAAGGCGGGTAAGCCACAAACTGTAATCACAGAACAATATTTTTCCATTTTTTCATTCAGTTCAGTGAAGTAAAAGCAGTAAGCAAAATCTACCGAATGTACTCAAATCCATATGGTATTTCTAATTTGTCAAGCTGAAGTACAAGGAAGTCTTAGCATAAAGCTTGTTTGTCTGTCTTAGAGAGCCTTATATGTATTTATATAAGCACGCATTTTAAACATGTCTCTTGAAGTCTTATGTCTAATCTATATATAAGAAGGTAGTGTTAATAATATTTATTCTAAAGGTATTTCCTGTATCTCAGAATATTCAGACTGATTTGCATGTGGATATCAGAAGCTATCCCCACATAAGCTTAGAAGTGAGTAAATAAACCAATAATTGCTAATAATACTAGTAGAAAACATAACCCGAAGCTGTGAGTCATAATATGAAGGTTTCAGAAGGTTTATGGCATTTTAAAAGCTGTGGAACATACTGAGCATTTAGGAAACTGTATTTTTTTCTGTTGCTGCAGTGAAAAGCTATGCCATCTAACTTTATTCAGTGAAAAAGATCTGGCAGTTTTTCAGTACTGTTACAGCTTTTATCTCAAATTCATACTTTGTATATCTAAGCATGTGTTTCTGTGAAAGAAAGCACTGGTAGTATTACTTTTTAGTCAGTATGTGTTGCATCTGCTATCTAATAATCAGAACCGTCTTCAAACAGACTAAAGACAGTTAATCAAATAAGAAAAGAAAATAGTCATTTCTGTTAGAGGCAGCTGAAGGAGGAAGGAAAGGGCATCATTATTGCAAACATTTTAGTGGGTTTTATTTTGTTTCATATTCTACCAACTGTGATGTCAATGAACATCTAGTCCTGCAAAGCTTCACACATAATAATAGTCCTCATTGCTTTTAAATTAATTACTTCCATGATAAAACTATCAACAAGAGAAAGGCTATTTGGGATAAAATCTACACCTGTGGTTTCATAGTCTACCAGGGAATGTAACCTCCAGCTGACTATGTGAAACGGAGCTTAAACCCCTTTCTGACTCTAAAAGTGAGTAGATTATTTTGTGTTCATTTGGAATTTCTTAAATATTATCATTATGTTCTTGCTTGTTTCTGTTTCCTTCTTATTCCTAAATGAATTGTGCATCAGTGATATTTCAAATTTTACTCCCAAGTGAGGAAAAAAATTGCATACAACAGTAAGGAAAAAGACTAATAGCTGAAAAATATTCTTTAGCAATGTTACCAAATTACTAAGTGGATAGAAGTAGGCTTGAATGTCGAATATTTAGGAAGTGAACTTCTCTTATCCTATCTAGTCCTCATAAATACGATGTTAATTTATCTTAGTAATGGAGAAACAATTTTCCACAGGTTTTCCATACAAACTCAGACTATCTGCACACATAAAGCCCCCATTCTTTTCTGAAGATTACTTATAACAATCTCTATTCAGTTATGAGATAGAAAGCAATTTAGAAAACAAGATTTTGGGGATAATTTTTTTTTTTTGCAAATCTCACATCATGCAAATTATGTAGACATATAAGCTGGTGATTTCTAGTGTGCTTGACTTCAGTAGAGGTATGCTAATTTACAGCAGACAGAGACTTTAAGAGTTTGACACTCCTACATGCTTCTTGCTGAGAAAATAACATCCAACCTTTTCTTCTTTCTCTGCAGTAGTATGAATAACATACATCCATGTGTTCATGTTTCATGAACACATGGATGTATTTTAAAGTCATAAATTTATTTTTTTTACAAATCCCT
>VZSC01000048.1:213684-230733 GCA_013398225.1 Steatornis caripensis | reverse complement strand
TTTACAAATCCCTCAAAATTAAAAATACATGCAGTCATGTAACTACTTATGTCTGTGAAGAGGATTTATTTTCTTCCTATTTTAAATGGAGATGAAACCCAAGAAAATGAATAACAGTCTCTGATCTGATCTCATTCATCTCAGCATAATTCCAGATAGATTATGCTCAGCAGGAGAAAAGGTACAAGTGAATAGGTTTTTCTTTACTCTGAATTGGAAGAAGGGTTTATGATTGCAAACCTGAATGTTCTGCCACTGATGAAAATATTTCTAAAACACATTAAGGGAAATATAAGTAGTTTCAAATGACTGTGCCTTTCCCTATTGTGAGTTCAATGAGTTTTTTGATAATTTTATGTACAAAGTTACTTATAATGAACTTTATTCTTTCTCAGACTGCTTGATAACTTTGGACATAGTTAATCTCATTTCTAATGTTAGATTTGAACTAAAATATCTTGCAAAATCATTATTAGCCTCTGAGAGAAATAAGCTAGTACTGCCCTTTTCCCACATACGATCATGACCATTAATCCAGCTGATTAAATCAAATATGTAACAATTTAATTCTTAATCTCTTTCCATCCTCTTTTCCAGTTTCCGGGACTTTTTGGGGGTAATCACCCTCTGCAGCTTGGCCAGAACGAGTCTGAGGACTGAGAGTAAGATAAGCCCCATTCATTTAAGACTGGCTTGTAAACAACTTGTTTTTCCATTTTAGAGGAATACATGAGGATCTTACCAGTTGTTTCTGGCTATCTGACTTGATAGGATTAGTAGGACTAGTTCCTGGTTTTCTCCCTATGTGCATCCTCTTAATTTCTGACTCCAGCACATATTTCCTTTTTTTTCTTTTTTTTACCTTTTTTTTTTTTTTAGCTTAACCTTTTTTCCTGACTTGGTCTAAATGGATTGAGCCATTCACTTCTGCTCCCCAGTTTTGACCAGACCTAAGATGATGGTCTTCTTATAGTCTTCTTTTGACATCCTTTGGGTTTAACATACTTTCTACCCAGACCACCATTTTGGAACGTATCTTGGATTATCTGGATTGTAGTTTAGGCCTGTCCTTATTAAAGCATCCAGATCCAGTCTGTGCAATAATTTGACCCTCACCGCTGAGTTTCATCTTCTAGTTGTGATTTGCTTATGGACAGCACATTGTTTTTCTGGTAATATTTTTATCTTTGTGCAGAACACAAAAATAAAGGGTTAAGCGCTCCCTGAAACATAGTGAGAACCAGAGCCAAAGAATAAAATGGTAGTTTTTCTGACCATTGCAATACGCAGGTTTTGGGGATGGGAAGAAGAAAAGTCATAAAACTACAGTTAGTTGTAACTGGGCAAACAGCGTAAGAGCTTTCCAAATGTGTTCCCCAAGAATTCTGCATAAGTAGAGTATTAATATTCTTATAGTAAGGAGATGGAAAGAATTTTAATGTTACTAACAGACATAGTAATAATTATAAAACTAATAACATATGCTGGTCTTGATTACACTTCATAAAAAAGGCAAAGCAGAAAATAAAATCTTTTTCTAACTGAGGACAAGGACTATTGTTGATTTCAGACGCCTAAGATGTAATCAAAAAAGATTCTGAATTCTGGAAATTACATAGAGGAATCTGGGATGAAGGGTAAGAAGCCTTTTGTTTCAAGAAAGGTTTTTGTTGTTTGGTAGGTGAACCTAATAGAATTATTCAAACTTCATTTTGTATAGGTATCATTGGATAGTGAAAAATAATATGAAATTGATTGTGGTATCACCAAAGTCATTGTCTCTTTGACTAAAAAAGAGTAATTATCTAATAATAGTCAATGATTCAGTAACATATATTGGGGAATGCAATTAAAAATCCTTTCAGCAGAGAATTTAGGGATCAGGAAGGTTCACATGCCATTTTAAAAAACTCCTTTATTGGTAGTGAAAAAAAGAGAAAGGACTTGTGTAGGGTTATCACACCCTTCGACTTGAAAAAGCTATTCGAAATTCTTAAGGGTTCACTTAAGGTGCACCGGGAAGCTCAGAGAACATTATCCCTTGTGTATGAGGGCAATCGTTGCATACATAACTGGGGTGGATGGGGAAGGAGAAAACTGAATTATTTGTGTTATGTTTAGAAGAAGAGTGATGATTTAAATCTGGATCCCCTCTTTATAGAGATTTTCTCACTGCAGAGAAATTTAAATACAAAAAAATAGTCTGGATTTTTTAAGGTTTCTCTGTCACATTTAATAATAGCATATGTACTGTCAGTCTATGGTTATTTTAATCATCCCATAGATTCCAAGAATATGCAGACCTGTGAGTGTCCAGAAATCATGTGACTATCTGTATCCTTCAGACCTCCACCAATCAGCAAAACAAAATAACATCTGTGGTAGATGCTACACTGGAATGAGAGACTATATATATCAGCACAGCATTGACAATGTGAAGATTTTTTACGTGCTTGGAAAGTTACTGCAGGATTAAGGTCAAAGAGAGGCAATTCGACCTGCTCCTCTGCCTGTATATTTGAAGTAGGTATTTCTGGATTTCTTTTGACATAACAATGTGAAAAAGAAAGATGTGTTTAAAGAATTAAAAAAAATAGAAAAGAATACAGAATTGGACACTGTTTATAAAGTGTGTCTTCATATGGACAGTGGCTACCTATGCTCTGTATTCCAATTTGCCTTATGAAAATGGTAGCATGTTATTATATTCTGTATATCTAAATTTCTAATACCTAAAAAATACCTGTATTTTTAAAAGTGAGCTCAGAAATGTAATTCAATATATGGATTCGAGGAAAACAAAATATATGACAAAGATCTGATAAAACCCTTATCTGTTGAGCTGTCAGGTGCTATACATTTTGAAAGGGTTAGAGAAGATGCATTTGTGATTTTCTTTTCTGAGATGTAACAGCATAGCAATCTTAGAAGATTATGTCAAACATTTATTCTGTGATACTGCCCTTTCCCCTTCACCTCATACTCTTGGTAACCTTGCATAACTTATGTAAGTCTTCAGAGTTTTCCAAACTGTAGTGAATTGCTTGGATAACAAAGGCACAACAAGAAACAAGGCAGTTTCTGTTTGCCAGATCTCTATATAGAAGAGAGTAGCAAGTATCTACTGGATATACTTTACATCTTTATGAGAATTTTCACTTAAAATCATTATTTGAAAATTAAAGCATTTCAAACTTCATTTAGACTCTGGACATCCCTAAATCCTGTACAAAATAGTACTTATTTTATGAAAAAAAAATACTATGACAAAAATACTACTTTGTAAAACATAAAGAAAAATACTTGTGAAAATATAGCCTTGTGAATGAGGAAAGTAAAAGAATTCAATCCATTTGAAGCCTGTGTCTTAGAAGTTACACAGAGTAATTAATGTAACTTGTAAAACTACACAGCTATAATGAATTATTCTTTGACCTTTTCCCTCACATCTTGTGACATATGCACTTGATCCCCCCCTTAACCAAACTATCAGCAGTTCAGTAGAAGCTCCACAGGAGGTAAAGGCTTGAGGCATAGCTGGGCCAAGAATTCCTCTAGGAAACCCACAAAGAAGCAAAGCAACAGTGAATGCTGAGAAGTTGTGGATACAAGGAGCTTCGCACACGTGTCTCCCATTGTATGCAATTTGACGAGCCAACCACTTTATCCCATAAATACAACAGCCTAAGTAGGCGTCCTTTGAGCTCTCTTTGCTAGTCAGAGTGTTTGTGCAGCGATGATCTCCTCTTGAGCTGGGACGTCTCTCAAGTTTGCTCCTCGAAGCAATGAGGTCTTTTACCAAGGACAGATTGCTGAATGAGCCCAATTTGAATTCTCCCTGGACAGCAACTGGACTGCACACCAGGCAACTCTGCCCTTTAGCATGAAGGTCTCTCCATGTTGATAGATGTTAGTTATTTAGCTTAAATAAATTTTGATAGGATGAATCACTTAGAGTTATGTTATGTGATTTAGTATGCCGTTTGCTTAGCTTTACTTAGCAGGAGTAGCTAGATTTGCTGAATTGAAGCCTTAGGCCGTAAGCTGTAAATTTCCACTTAGATTTACTAAACATGTACCTACTTAGTCAAAACAGGGCCTCCAGAGACAGGATAAACCACAAGATACAGAAGCTTCAAGGCTACAACCATCAACAGCAGCTGCAACTAGATGAGATAACAGCCTGTCTCAAGACAGTGAAGGAATCCAATGAGGAACTAGAAGACCCCAGAGCCAAATATTGCTACTGTATCAACCATCGCGTGAGAGATGGATGAATCACCTGTAGGGGTATAATTGCCCACAGACTTCTTTGTTCAGGTCAGTCTCTCTCTGGAGGCATCCAGCTCGAACTGACCATGCTGCTGTACCACTCTATTAAATTATTTATTTTTCTAAAATCCAATGCCTGAGAATCTACTTTGGGAAACCTGGGGTTTGAACATTGGAGTGAACTAACACCAGATGCTCAGATGGAAGGTAAGTGAATTGGGAATAATGAAACTGAAAGCTTAGCTAACTGAGATAAAGAATCAGGTATGCACATATAATCCTTTAGCTATAAACACATATAACCGCTTAGCCATACACCATTGACCAGGTCTGGGACTAAGTTTGGATCCAGCTGTACCTAAACTCCTCTCTGAGAAGGAGTTTAGAAAGCAAGGGAGTCCATTCTGAACCTCATGACTCAACAGCTGGGTCTCCCTTACATTTTTGCACCTCCAGTCCCTGTGCAAATTCCAAATTAATGCTAACCTGATTTTGCCTCTGTACGTTTCCTCCATGTGGTAAAGAATAGAGTGAACCTTGCCATCAAACTCTGTGAAATTGCACTTTTATCTACACTCCTCCACGACATACATACAGCTTACAATGTAGATGTCTTCCTCCCCTCATACTGTTTTTTAGGTTTTGTGGTTTGTTTCAGATGTGCAATGCCATAATAATCATAGTATTCCTCTCTTTCTCAAGGAGATTATATGTTTTCTTGCACACATCTGTTCCATTACAGCCTTTGGAAGACTGATATTTGCAGTGCACCTTTTTTTCTCATTATTTTTCTCATGATTGTAGAAGTATGATCCATGTAGAAACAAAGATGACCACTTTTGTATTTAATATCTGACAGAAAGTGAATTTACGCTTGCACTTCTTGCATGTCTAGAAATACTTTATAATTTTCAACCTACCTATGAGTATCTGAGACAATCTGTAGCTGATACTAAGGAGAAACATATGCAGAAATAATTTCAGGATTAGCATTCCAATATTATATCTTTAAAGTAAAAATTTTTTGTACTGAATTACTGAGAGAAAGATTGATAGTTTTAGTTAAATAAAGAAGCAATGAGGTTGTCAGGGAGCAGAAGTGTTATGGTCCCACTTATACATGCAAAAATAGCACTGCATTTTTTCACAGGTTGATGTCTGCAGACTTGAAAGTTGTAAAGGTCACAGAGAAAAACTTTTCTGAAAAACTCCATCTCCTTTCTGAATAGGACATCAGGCTGTCAGTTTGGCTCCTTACTTCTAATATCTACTCTACAGTTTCCCTGTCTTTTCAGTGCCTTGTTTTTACTAGGGAAGGTAAAAATCTCAGCATGGATACTGTACTGTTTCTAATGCATTTGGCAACTTTGAGAATATTTCTTTCAAGCATTGCAATTACATCAATGGTATTTGTGATTTCAAACTCATTCCCCTGCAGACTCCTGAACCCTTCGTGTTTACAAACATGTTTTCTCTACCTCTCAATTCCTTCTTCTGTAAAAGTTCCTTTTGCTCTCTTGTTGAAAATAATTTGATTTCTTGTGATTGCTAAACATCTGCAGAGGCAAATCAGCTGCCACACTGCTTCCACAAGCAGAAAGCTAAAAAGCCCCAGAAACTGTCTTGTTTAAATGCACCTACTATCTATATCTTGATTCTCTTTCTCTCTCTCCCTCCTTGAATTCTCCTTGAAAAAACTGCCTGAGAACTTAACTTGATTTGGATGAAGAAGTCTGCAACAAGGGATTTGCTAATCTGTTATTTTACAGTTTTCACACTCTTGTCATTAGCTACTGTAGCCCTGCCAGGTCTAGAGTAAGATTCTGTAGTTTTGTTCTGAATAACTTAAAACTGTTCTCACATTCAGTTCCTCTCTTTCATTTTCTTTAAAAGAAGCAGAATATTAAACCAAGGTAAGCACTGCATCATAATTAATATGCAGGTGGCATTCACAGGAAGCTGCCAAGAAGAAGCATATAAGACGATGCAGTACATTTTTCCCATAAAGTCTTATCATTGTAATAACTATCAATTAAATAGCAGAAGTAACTTCCTTTAAAGATACTATCCCTTATTGACTTTCCTAGGAGTAGAATGTGTTATCAAAGCCTGACAGCTTCTGCTCAAGAAAAGATGAAGCAAGTTTGAAAGCCAGGTAGCGCCACTGTAGTAAAAACTGGAAAGATGTAAATGAGTTCTCTAGTACTGCTACTTTTGCAAAGCTAACACCCAGGAGAGCAAAGATAAAGCAGATACCATATAGCCACTGTGTGACTAAAAGTCAGTCTTGCCTTGGAAGCATTTTTGGCATCTGTGTTCTCCATAGGTTTAAATACATGGCACTTTTTTGCAAGAAAGTGAGAAAAGATGCTTTGAGTTGGCTATGGCAGTAACACTGTTCGGACCACTATATGCTCTCAACAGCTAATTTAAAAAAATCAGTGTTTTCATGCTACAGTAAACTCATAATTTGTTTTTTTGGTTGGTTGGTTGGTTAGAGTTTTTTCCTTTTTTTTCCCTTTTTCATAAAGTTGCAAATCAGAAAGATTTGAAAGTCCGTATGACAATAGTAGTTAGCATCTTTTAACATTTTGTCAGAACCATTCTGGTGCCTCAAATGAATAAAATTGGATAGTCATGCTCCTAATTGCCTAATCCCATGCTCGTTTGTTGAAATTTACTGTTTAAAAATGAAATTGCAAATGTTAATAACAATATATTTCATGTATAGTTGTATTTCATCTCATCAGCTAAACTACTGCCATAGTAAGGGACAGAAAAATATCACTAGGCATGAGCCAGTTCATTGCAGGGTAGATGTTTGAAGTAGATTATATGGATCACTGTTTAAAAGTGCAGGTCCATACCATCTGCCTCACTTACAGTCTTACCTGCACAGAGTTATGTCCTTGGATTGAGATTATTAAAATTTCAAATATGTGTGGAGAAAAAATATTAATCCACAGGACTATCTGTTGGATTTATGAAAGTGTTCAGTTTTTGCTTATGCTTTTTCTCATTTAGATTAATCCAATTTTAATAAATGCCTCAGACATTAAAAATGTATATTGTTAATGCAGGCATAAACACATATTTATTAGCCGAAGTGATCACTGTTTTTTCTGCTCTCACTAATGATAAGTTTAACAGGAAAAGAACTGTCTCTTAAAAATTGCCAATTTTGTGATATAATATAGATATCACATGAAGTAGAATTTTTTTTATACAATACTATGCTATTGCTGGATCTTATTGCGTTCCAGTTTAGCAATGGAAAAATTCCATAAAAACATATTTTCATGTAATTAGAAGTTTAAGCAACTGTATACTGTTGAAGGAAATCTGGGTTATAAATATATTAAAAAATGCAATTATATTCTGGTATCTAATACATTGGAGTGGAATTATTTCTTAACATATTATGAATTCTAGTGGGAAACCTTCTGAAAGATAGAAATACTAGCTAATTTATTTTTCATACTATGAATGCAAGATTCCTAAATTAACCCTTTTATTTGTAGTTAATATCATTAAAAGTAGTACCCACAGATAGAATACAGGTTGTCAAGAGGTAAGAAGGAGACTTTTCATTTATACAGCATTTGGAATTAGATTATTCATTTAACCTGTATGAGTACAAACTGTTCATGTGTGCAAGATCAAAAGCCTGAGGACATATTTAGTACACATCTTTTTAAAGAAGAATATGCTAAGCCTGCTTTGTTTTTCCCCCTCTTTGTCTAGGATAAAAGGAAAAAAAAAACCCAACCAACCCGTCTAGTCTGCATTTGCAGGGGCTTCTTGTTACATCCAAGTTGACAGAATGTTGCAAGAATTATGTTGAACAGCTTCAGTTTATTGTCTGTCTTTTACTGTCTATCACCACAGGAGAATTTGGAAGTTTGCCTGAGATAGTAAGTACCATACTTCCAGTACAATATGTGATTACAAAACTGAGTTGTTGGTATGGTTTGCTCTAGAGCAGTGTCTGAATATATGAGGATATTATAACTACAATTAAATTTAAATCAAAATGTCAAGGGAGTTCTTTCAATTGAATTCCATATATATTCACATAGACAACATGGATAGATACCACAATGAAGTGAATGATCACAAAATGTGTATTACTGGTCTAGGCTGTAAATCATTCTGGGGTTGAAGGATTTTGTGATGCACTTTCTTCTCCTGCTCCCTTTCCTATAGGGAGAAGGGTGAAAGGAAACACAGAGCTAGTGTCCTACCTATACCTCCTAACTGCAAAAGCACCTGGACCACTAGAGTTTGATGACTAATTAGCCTATGAGATCTTGCAGGCCTTTGTATGAAAATTTTGCCACAAAATGCTTGCATAACATGCTTGGCATGTTTCTGCTTGTTATTTTGGTAAAAGCATTGAGTTAGCGAAGAACTGCAAAGTCTTGCTTATCATCTGGATGCAGTGGCAGATTTCTACTCTGCTAAATCAAGCTACTTCAGGAGAAATAGGAGAGTATCCTGGCTCATTTGCCGTGCTTCCTTGAGAACAGAACTACAGCAATATTATACACAGAATAGCTAAAGATCAGAAGTTGTACTGACAACATGTTACTATCTGTATATTTCAAAAGAAAACTCAGGTCTGACAGAGCTACCTTCCATCAACTAACCACAAGATTTTGTACAAATTGGGAAGAGGCATACACAAGGGAAAAAACAAGCAAACAAAACGTATGAACTTGAAGGTGAAACAATTTTAAGAGGAAGAAGGCACAATGTTTAATTCTATTTTAGGCACAAATTAATTATTTGAAAAGTACTTTCAGAATTGTAGTGAAACAAATTGTATATATTTTAACATAAAGTATATCCTTTACAGTTTCCTCATACCTTTTGGATTTTTTCTTTCATTATACCTTATACTTTTCTGTTGCATGTGTATACAGATTTTTCTTTTTTTCTTTTTCATGCCCATTAAACTTAGGTAGTGCTACATTGGAGAGTGGGAGGATGACAGAATAGAGGAAAGGGATGGATTTTGGTAATGTATCAGCCAGAATACATCAAAACTTCATTTTCTCCTACATATTTTACAAGACGAAAAACAAACTAGCATTTAATTTTGCTCTCCAACACAATAGACTGTCTGCATTTAGTCAGCTGTTCTATCACCCAGTGACCCATACCCACCCAGGAAGGGGAATCAGGAAATAGAAGAGAGACCCATGGGTTGAAATGGAAACAGATTTAACAAAATAATAATAAAAATCAAATATTAATACTAATATAAAATATACAAAGTTATACTCAGCCCATGTAGTGGTGGTGAGCCACACGCTGCCAGCAGTGAATGCCAGGTGTCAAACCCTGTGAGCACCACAGCCGCAGCGAAAGCGCGACAGTCACAGCAAAGGGGAGAGCAGGCCTGGGGAGCAGGAGGACAGGCCAGACCCTTTTTGGGTGGTGGCCATTGAGGAAGGAGGGAGGAGTGTCCCGAACAAACTTTCCAATTTATAGTGAGCATGACGTTTATGGTATGGAATACTGCTCTTGGCCAGCCTGGGTCAGCTGCCCTGGCCTTTGCTCCTCCCAGCTTTATCACCTGGCTTACTTGAAACTGCTAAAGTCCTTGATCACTATGGAAACCTGCCTGTCACGGCTGGTCATGAACTGAAACAAAGTGTCTTATCATCTTTGTTCCAAATGAAACAGGTACTGCAGTCTTCTCAAAAATGCAGTTTTCTGAACAGAAAATTGATTCTATCCCAGCAAAACCAGGACACAGACTCATTCTATACAGGAGCTGTTTTCTTGCTTTGTCCGATTTCCAGTTAAAAGAGCTCTTGTCTTTTCTGAATATCACTTGCAGAAAAAGTCATAGGTTCCCTTAATCTTCAGAAAAATACTAGATTTTACAAAAATGTATTTTCCTTGATAATTCTTTTTTAGTCTTATTTCACTATTTTAGTCTTATTTCACTCAGTGGTTTTATTTATAGAACAATAAACTTACATTGCTTTTCCAATTCGCTCATTTCTTGATGTACAATTTACCTTTCCAAAATCAAATCTATTATTAGCTCTGTCTTTCTATCCCACTGAGAAAGTTCCATAGTCATTCTTGCTACTTTTGTGAGAACTTCATTGGATTTTCATTGTATTCCTACTAATAACAGACATGAGCCATGATTTTTAATAATTTCATTAACACTACGAGATAATCATGCAATTCCAAGCCTATAAGTCTGCTTACTTTTTTCTTCTGTTTGTTTTCTTGTTATCTACAAATATATCACATTTTTAGCCAATTACTGCAGACCCACCTGTATGTATTTAAGACAGACTTTCTACCAATCCAGATTTCCCTCCTTAAAACTATATTTCAATGTTCTTGAATCTTGTCAGAGAATTTTTGCCACAGTTTGGCAGGGTATGGCCAACATAACCAAGATTACAATTAATTTTACCATAACCCACAGTTTTTTATTCAATGAAGTTCTCATTACTTAAGATGTCTTATTACTTGAAATTATGAAGTGCATCATTTGGTAAAAATGGGTACTCTGATAGGTAGGTGAGACTTTCAATAGTTCTGCAGGCATTGTAAGATCAGTGTCTATTGGTTATGTAAAGTCACAGAGCAGAGCACAGTGGAGACACTGGTCCCCTGTGTGATTACTCTATGTTTTTTAATACATAGTGCCAATTACAATTTTAAAAGATTGTGGATTACAGAAAGATTCAATCTTATAATTGTTCTTATAACAAATGATATTTCATACATACTTTATCAAGAAATCATCTGAAAGTATTAATGTACATAGTGATAAACAATTAGAATGTGGTAAAAGAAATTTCAGATAAAGCCCATGAATATATTTAGAATTATGAACATATTCCCTCCCAACAGACATAGCTGGTAAGTAAGAGTACTATCCCCACCGGATGTGAGTTTTGCTTTTGGACTTCTATCCAAACAGTAAATTTGTTGGAATTTACTAAATGGGAGTATATTAATTTTCAAATATGGATTTAGAAAGAATCTTCTCAAGACTAAATATATTTCTTATGACTAAATATATTTCTCATTCTCTTTTGCCAGGGCTTATACCTGCTCTCTTGGTGAACTGCTGTAGGTAGAGATGGACTCTTGTCTGGACAGGCAGACAGCCTAATAAAGAAGAGCAGTTAGATTAAAATTTGTTTGAATCCTGATCTAAGGACTGCTCAGAACAAAGCCAGCTAGACAAGCTTTTCAGTGAAATTTTCCAAGGAAGATTGGAATTGCTGTATCAGATGAAAAATACTAGGAGAGATCTTCTGAAGAGTTAAAAATTTATTTTCTGAATAGACACCAACACCAAGTTTTAAAATAAGGGACAAAACCTGCAAAGATATATGTGAAGACTCTTCTATCCAGTCCAGTAGTTTGAGGGTGTACTGAAAAGCCTAGACATCTGTGAAATCACAGGTGTAAGCCTCATTCACCAGAAAACATTTAGAAACTTAACACTCTTAATTGAAAACATAAGTGAAAACATAAGTAAATACATAACCACCCAGACAGTTCTTGCTTTTCAGATAGTGTCTCTATTTCTATCATTTTGAACCTAGTGAAGTAGTTTTTTAAACTGAATGAGGTAATCAGGGAGCTGAACTAAAAATCTTAACAGAATTGATTTAAAAATCAGCTAGGCTAAGAAGTTCTGAACTTGATTTTAAATATCCTTTAGCAATTTTAAAAAAAAATATAGCCTACTTTGTCTAAAAATGTTTTTATTCCATTTTACAAATCTTCCCAAATCTAGGAATCCTTCTGAATACTTATAAATCTTAGAAAAATCAAAATAAACCTTACAGTCCACTGAAAATCCAAAGAGCTATGTGGTATACATTGCAGAAAATTTGTTATTTACAAAAATGCATTCTACACTCCTCACGTGCAACAGAATGGACTTAACATTACAGAACAAACTCAAAACAAAAAGTCTTAAAATCGTAGGATTCATCAAAGCATAAGAGTCATCAATGTCCATTGGTACTTTAACAGGAGGGGACTGTTTTCTAGATGAAAAGGTCCAGATAGCCATAAGCAGTGGAGGAATCCTCATAAGGAAGACCTGAGCCCAAATTTTGTTTGCAAGTTTGTGTTTTGGCCTCCAAAACAAAACTCCTATATATATGTGTACTTTTAAAATGGGAAAGTACTAAAGATGTAAATCACCATAAACTTCAGAAAGTACCAGGAAGAGAGCTGCTCCACATGGGAAGGTGAGCCAGGAGCTGAGGGTAGCAAGAAGACTGGCAGGTACAGCCCCAGACTCACTGACAAGGAGTGTAGTCACATAGAATCCAAACAAGAAGACCAGAGCAGGTGTGGTGGTGGAAATCTGCTTTAGCAAAGAGTCCACAATGCTCAACAAGTCCACAGTGATGAGGCAGATCTGAGATCAAGACATCAGGGTCCAGATCAGAAAGTTATACGGCCAGGCATAGACATGATTGCAACATAGCTCAAGTAAGAGCCCAGGGCAAGGGCTTGAGCTTAAATGCAGCTCCTGAGCGAAGGTAGGGAAGCTCCCAGGGTGGCTTCTCATAACATTTTTTTGCACGGTTCATTTCACAGCAGTCAGATCTGAGGTTATGCAACCAATGAGTCAACAAATGAGTTAAGATACTTGACAACACTACTTATGTAACTTGTTTTTTGCGAATGTTTGGTACAGCATAGGCCGACACATATTTAATAAAATCTAGCAAAGAATATTGTCCCAAATTACCTTCTTCTGTGTGTGTGTGTAATTGAAGACGTTAAACAAAGTCAGTGCATGTCTAGACATTTTTTTGTACATTGAAGATGAAATAAACCAAAAATGTCATATAATTAAAGCTATGTACTTAAATAACTTTATATGGTAGCCAAAATGAATCAATGTATGTTTTTCCAATATGCAATGAGGAATGTTTGTATGGAAGTAAAAGTGGAAGTCTTTCAGTCTAAGCTACAACAAAAAGAAGAAATAAAACTTGTCTCCTCAAATGGTCTAGGAAGTTATTTTAAGTAACAAAGGTTTTCCAACAATTGTTTGGATGAACGTGTTAAAGATTGACTTGACCAAATCTCATGAGTGTTTTGTTTAATGAGCCTTTGCCTTGGTAGATGTTCTGTCTTGAAGTTGAAAGGGTTAAACTTCTGCTGGGGTTATTAGTACAAGAAAAACTCGTAAGGTCTTCTATCAGTTCCACCTTCTTTAATGGTCATGTGGCAATCCAGAGGCATTGGGAATAACGTAGAAGCCTTCCGGAGTCTTGTCGCAATACTGCCTTCAACAGAAATTGTTGCATTTCCTTATGAATCTCTTTCAAAATCATTGCACAAGATCTTTTCTCAACTGAAGTTAAAGGACATCTGGATATTATTTGCAGGACTTGGGGTTGAATGTAGAAAACAAATCAGAAGAAAGTATCCTTATCCTTAAGCTAATTAAAAGGTCCCCGAGTCCCCAGATACCTCCTTCATAACATGAGAGATCAGCCTGTACTAACGTAATTTAAACTACCATTTTTTTTTTTTGCACACAGATGCTTCGGTGTATAGTCTCCTGTGAATTAAGATAAGATTTTCCAGTGCAGTATTGAAATGGCTATATTTTTTCCCAAGTTGGACCAACCTGATTCACGAAAGTGTTGTGGAGTGATTATTGTCAATCACTGTTTTTGACTTGTAATTAGGTTTTTATTTTTGCATATTAGAATAACATTTAACACAGTAATTTTTTATCAAACAATATTTGTTGATTATAGATGGATGAGATTTGTTTCGTACGTGTGAAAAAGGTATCAGTTGGTGTGCACGCTCTTTGTAAGGGTCAAAAATCCTCTTAATTGCCATCTAATTGTGGGAAAGTCTCAGATGATGGAAATACACAGCAGTAAGTAATACTAATTATTTCAGATGCTTAAGTTATTCAATTAGGAGGACAAGCGAAATGCATTGTGACCCATGTTATACGTCACACCAAATAGGAGACAAATAATTGACAGGTAAGGAAATCGTTCCTCAAAGAGTTTGTGGCTTAGATATAATTTGCTAGGATATTTGTATAGACTTAAAATTGTGTATAATTAAAAATAGAAACTATGGTTAATTTATGTATTATTTGCTAACAAAAATGGGTAATACTACTAACCAAATTATTCGTAAGATATTCTTCACCTCGCTATTACAAAACACTTCAGAAGAAGATACATTTTTTTCCTCACAGGTTATGATCTACACATCTCAGTTCCTAAAAAAGCTTTCCAATTTCTTGATGCCTTAAGCAATACTTTGCAGACAGATATTAGTGGAAGAAAAATAAGAGAATTTTCCTGCACACGTGCATTGGTTAGAGCAAGTGTTGTCTACATATAACTACAAATGTCTGCTTTGCTAGAGGTGAGAAGGGACAATGTTTAAATAATTGAACATTTGATTTCTAGTGTCCAAAGTAAGATTAGTGATATTTGAATAATATTCTAATCAGTGATGAAATTTAGTAATATGTACTTTAAAAAAACCCTTTATTTGACGGAAGATTATCCATTGACAAATTGGCATTGTACCATTGCAGCAACAAAATAAAATCATGTTCAGAGCTTCATCAGCAAGATCATAGCCAGTTCAGATCTGGCAAGAGCCAGCCAGATCAGTGAATGTAATTATCCCCACTCTACTCAACTCTTCTTAAACTACACTCGATATTGTATCAGGTTTTGAATTTCCCACTTCAAGAGAGAAGCTGAAAAACTTGACAAGCTTTTTTGAATGGCAGAGACAACTGGAGGGTTGGAAAACATGACATATGAAGAAAGATTGAAGGAATTTTGTTTGTTGAACCTGCACAACAGAATCCTAGGGGGATCTAATCACAGTTTTCCAGTACTTAAAATCTAGCAGATTGTAGGCCCTGTGGTTTAAAATTTCTTAACTATTCCTATTATTCTATTTCTCAGAAGGTCTTGAAATATCAGCTAATACGGTAGCATCAAGACTTGCAACCATCAATTCATACTGTCTTTAAATACTCTTTTGCTTTACCTTCACAACTTCTGAAGGGCATCTTCATAGTGCAGTTTTCTGTCACTTCTGATACATGGATGGACAGTTCTCAGTAATGAAAAACACACTTAAATCCAATCCTTGCTTGAATTTCTCTGTCAGTTCTAGTAAGAGATTATTCGTTGATGTTTAGGATTTAAAAAAAACAACAATCAGCATATAATGAATTCAGAGATACATAATTTCTCTGTGTGTGTGAGAGCATAATCTTAGAAAAAAATTATCTGTATCTCTTCAGAAAAAGAAGCATAGTATCTACTTATTCTATACAAATATAAGAGGAGGATCATGAGGATCTATGAGGTTGCACTTCTAAACTACCTCCAGAAAACTAATAGTTAATATTTGTCATTTAGCTAAAATTATATAGTATAGTATAACAGAAGAACATTTTTTGTTACATTTTCTGTTGAATATTTACAACATCAATCAAAATGGATTTTAGACATGCAAATTCAAATGCAAAAAAGAAATTATATGAAAAATAAAACAGAAATACTGCTGGAATATTTTCAATAGCTTCTAAATTGTTCATCAACATTTGAAATGCATTTTGTTTCAATATGAAACAGTTCATTTCCCATGAAGAAGTGGTGACTTTTTTTCAAAAATTAACGTTCAGCCAACATTATGCCTTTTATAACCTTTCCAAAATATGAATATGCTGATTAATTCACAAGACATAGATCTTCAACTACCCTTCTAAACATCAAGAGCTTTCATTGAAGGCCAACTCGCAGCAGCTTATTCCAAAGAGACAAGCTTTGACTTTCAGATTTTCATGAGGTCTTTTAGTTTTTATTTATGCTCGTGCTGCATTTAGCTTATCCCATCTGCTTCCAATTACTGTGACTGCATGTGTTTTGTTTTTATTTTTATTTTAGTGTGGTTCTCTATTTTTGATAGGCCTGTCCTTTCAGATGAAGAAGAATTGGTTCCCTTGGAATTAAACATTTTCCAAGACAGAACAGGAAAACTAAACTCGTAATTATTTACAGCATCTTAATATGGGTCATATCTCAGGTGTTGGTGTCTATATAGTAAGCTAAACTCTAGATATAGTGAAGGTTATTAGAAAGCTTACTGTGTAAAAGAACTTTTAACTAAGCTTTCAACATCTGTTCCAGACTCTGTTTAGGTGGACAACATAGTTGTTGATTATGTCAGTAGAAAGTAACATCAATTTATTTCTATTCTGATATTTCTTTCTGTACTATAGCCATATTAGCAGAGTTATTTTTTGCCTTTATATTACCATTAAAGAACATGTGAGCTCACTGGAGGTAATTACCAAAAAGTACTTTTATTCAAGAAGGGTCAGTGTTGTCTGGAATAAAAAGCTAAGTAGGCTACAAATTTAGCAAGTTGTCTCTTTAATAATGTAATTTGTTACACTGGGGCCCCATATTGTCTGTTTACTGAAGCAGGTGGATTTGCTGAAGAAGAGAAGTGCTGATGATGCAGTGTGCTGACCCACATATCAGTTCCCAACAGACTGCACCAGTTGGTATAGTTTATGCTTATAGCTTAAACAAAGCCAACATCTTTCCCTTTCCATTACCTCCTGCTGATGGAACATTGAACAATATAAATATTGTCAAATTATCTTCTAGGAAAAGATCTGTAAGCAAGTCTAACAGTTATTTATAGGTTGTTGTTTTTTCTTTCTTTGTTTTTCTGTATCATTCGTGTGAATAT
>VZSC01000048.1:145935-178843 GCA_013398225.1 Steatornis caripensis | reverse complement strand
TTTCTTAGTTGAAGATTATTACACGGAAAAATGTGTGAGATGTAATACAAATATTATTTTCATGCATTAAAAAACCCCTAACAACAACTTGCAGTTGTGACAATGTTCATTCCAAGTATAATTATGAAAATTTGCTAACATTAAAGAAACCTCAGTGCTTGTTGACGTGAATTGCAGGACAGTAACTGATGTCAATGTCTTCTTGTTATGCCAGCCCTACATTTGTTCCTTATGCTTCTATTATCTATTAAAGAAGATTTAAAGTTGAATAGAAAATGATTCATGAGTAGCATTGTGCTTCACAATTATGTTGTTTGTTAAAGTACTTGTAACTTTGAAAAAGAGCAAGTACCACCTTTAAGAGATAAATGAGGTATTGAACAGGTAGAGCAGATAGTCTCTCTATAGTTTTCTGTAAGCAGTGCTGAATTCTGACCACCTGAAAAAAAATTCTTAGGTCTGGTGACTTACAAAGAAAAAATGCAAATTTTGCTTGAAATCTTTCTACCTTATACTTTTTTGTTGAAGTATTTTAAGTCTTCTATTTAAATTTGTTTATTTTTAATTACTCTTTACTGAAGAATTACAAGAATATCAAAGGAGTTAAACAACTGAAGTTATTTATGTGGCTCTATCTTCTGTCTGTTATGATTATCTTTCTATGAGCAGTATGAGTGTAATTCATTCTCTTTAGCAAATTAATGTCTACTCTTTCCTCCCAAGTGGCTTTACTTAGTGACTTAAAGACACAGTATTTATATAGTATGTATTCACAAAAATAATTTAATGAATGTTGTGTTTACAGGCATTATTTTTCCAAGTAGCAATTTCAATTTATTTTAATGTGCAACATTTACAGAGTGTAATTTTGCAGATACAAAGATGATACAATGTGTGATTTGGCATGTCATTTTAGGTCATCTTGTGGATTGGGATCAGCTTCAGAAAACGATCATTAAAATCATAACTTATGGCAGCCATCCATAGGAACATACCTGTGTCTGTTTTTGAACTTATGTGACAGAGGATGAGGCAAAAATAAAGCAATAAGTGCTAGTGGTTTGAGGGTTAGGTGACATACAATAAAAGCACTAGTTCAGCATGTTCATTTTCTCTTAGATACTTGGTTCTTGTTTCCATTACATTCTGAGGAATGTCCTGTTCAACTAGAGGCCTCTCTGCAGATCAGCATCACTTCTATGCTTCAAGCACTAATAATTTAAAATCTTACATCTTTGATATTGGTTCCCTGCTAAGTCTCTTCCCTTTCAATTATAATATTGACTTTTCTTTATAGTTTCTTGCAATACTTCATGTTATGTTATTGCCATGAGTGTTCATTCCTGAAAAGATAAAAGGAATACCACAATGCACTTTTCAACCTTTATACAGGTGACTGTAAGCCTGTGAAAAGTGACATTTTTTCTTTCCTTTTCTCTTGTAAAGAACAAAGGCAAAAGTTGATCTGTCTCCCTCTCCCAGCTCCTGATTTTAGCAAGTGTATTCAATTGATGTATTTCTGTGTATTTGCTAAGTAATCGTCTTCTTCATGGGCTATTTATCTGCAAGGTGGATCATGGTAACTGCAGCTAGTGGAAGATGACCATGAATGATGAGCACGTGCTTAAGACAGGTCTTTGCAAACATTGCGAATATGACAATTTTGAGGCTTTTTTTCTGAAAAAAGATCTTGTTCTTTATTAATATTTGAGATAAACTAGCTCAGTGATATCCCAGTGTGTGTTTCTCTAGCACTTCCCTCCCTCCTTTACTTCCCCAGAAATAAATGCTAGCTCTTCTGCACTTGTGAACCAAAGGTTAATGGATAGCAGGTCAAAATGGAAATAGCGGGTGATGTACAAGTAAGGATTCCTGCAATACTATTGAGAAACTGAAACGTCAGATAATTACACTAAAACTAATCTTCTATTTTATGTTTTCAGACATCATCAGGAATTCATTACCCATAAAGCAGACCTAATTTGAGTTTCAGGCACAACTGAATACCAACCAGAAAGAATCTAGCCTTGATGCTTTTCTTCAATTTTATTACACCTGCTCTGAAGATATCAAGGGATGCACATTAAACTGCTTTTGCACAGAACCAGATGTTGTCTTTTGTAGCAAGTCATTACATTTCTTTTTTTTGTCTTCTTAGGGGTGTTGTTGTTGACGGTGTTTTCTTGTTTCACCATCTAAGTTTAAAAATAGCTTTTTTAATTCTTACTTGTTTTTCTTGCGTAATTTCATTAGTAACTATATTCACCAACACATACAAACTGACAGATTTCTGGGCTCAGCTAGACTGTAGCTTTACAATTTATCTTGCTTAAAGAATGATACATAGTGGGGCAATATACTTTTCGCTGTAGTGTAAAGTGTGTCTCATGGCATGACATCTCCATAGCTGCAGGAAGAAAACTAGTTTCTTAACTTCAGCCATGACTGGAGCATGATTCCTCTCACTTCCTTCCTGCCTTCCTCAACTGTTTTTGAAGCAAGGGTGTAGAAGCGGTATTTCTTTCCTTTGAGAAAAAATAAATAAAAGTATTTGGATAAAAATACTTTACCTGCTCAATTTTTGTGTCTAACTCACTTCACTATTTGAAGATTACAGAGTTGTTATTCATCACAGTTTATTTCCCTGTGTAAAGAGGGTGCACATAGACTATTTCTCTGTTAATGTGATGATTGCCTATCTTAACTTGTACAGCTATGAAGATCACAAAATACTTCACATACTAGGCTATTGATAATTGTCATAGGATGGTATTGGTACTTTATTACTAATAGTATAAATATTTACATTACAATTTCTGATTTTATGTGTTAGATCTAGAACCTGTAGAACATTCCTTTTGGTGGGCTGATTAGATGACTTTATCACTTAAAAAATTCAAAATTTGAAAGGATGTTAAAAATCTTTCTGCTCTTGAGTTTGTGCATATTTACCCTATACCAGTAGTAGCTGTAGGTTTGTAAATCAAGGTGCACAGTGCTGCCCTTCAAAAAGAGAGATGGAGGATGCAGTGCAAAGGAATGTAGGTGTAGCATGGTAATAGAAGGGGTAAAGGATGACATTGGATGACACTGGGAATATAAACAACTAACTAGCAGTCTTCTAAAACGGTGGGATCTGAACAAAGTGGATTTTAGTTGCAACAAAATGAACAAAGAGGAAGTATCTAACATATATAAAATATACTATACATAGTAACTTCATCTGTAATGTAGACCTGTAGACCTATGAAGAAAAAGTAAGGTGTAAAATCTTGTTAGAAAACACCCACAAATAGTCTCCATTGAATCCTGGACTGAGGAAAAAGAAAATGCCACTGTCACTGTCATCCTGATGAAGAACTTGGGATGCTGACACCTTGATGCAACACCTTATCCATTCTTCCTGAGGAGTACTGGTACTGTGTATCTGGACTGTAAGCATAACACTAAAGATAAGGTATACACCAGGACATTTTTATATAACAGATTTTAATTACATTATTATTACTGTTTGGTTTGAATTGATTGGATAATTTAGATTGTGAATGTCATTATCACTGTACTAGCCTAATTGTAATAAATATTGCGTTTTATTTAGACTGTTAAGGTTCTTATTACACTAACAGGTTCTTGAATTCCTGTAAAAGGTGCATACCCCTTTTTCCCCATTACAAAATGTGAACTGTAACATAGCCAGCAGTCTCTAGGATGGATGCAGCCTTCCAGAGCTGTTCATAAAGACTCTACCCCATTTCCTGCATCTCAGGAGTTACCTGACTAAGTAAGTGCTCTTACTCCTTGTCAGTATCCATGGCTTTATTATGTGCACAAGGCTGAGTAATAGAAATTTGTGAATTTCTTAAGCATGGTGGGTGTGCCACCTATCATTTATCGGGGAATGTATATACATCACATAGATCATGTGTTCTACCCTGTCCTAAATGTTGGGTCGATGTAATCCAGGGGTTTGTTCGATGGTTGGTTTGTTTCTTGTCATTTACTGTTACTGAGAGTGTTGGGAGCAATATGAAAGTGTGTAAGCATGAAGACTAGCACCAGTCTTTACATATCACAAGTATAACTATTGTGTGTCTCACCAGTTTTGTGAATGTAGCCTTGAATTTTCTGAGATCTGTATGACAAACTTTATCATGATAAATTGGAAAGACTGTATAAAGATTACATTATTAGCTAATACTCTGCCAAGACAAACATTGTCTGTTTACTTCATGTCTCACTGTTATTGCCTACCACACAATCTGCCTTTTTATCATTTATTTAATGAACTGCAAAACTATTTTCATTTGTGCTTGGTATTCATCTTGGCACAAAATTTCTCAACGGATGTGTTAATAGAATTAATGCACAGGAGTAAAAGAAGAATAATCCAGAAACAGAATTAACAATCATCTAATTTACTTTCAATAACTTTACTTCAACAAACAACTAGTGAGTGAACACACGTGCCACTGAAAGACGTGAGCACAACTGTGGCAGCTAAGACACTAATGCACTGCAGTGTTCATGAATCTGTGCTCTGAACACTGAAACGTGTATTAGTACATGTGTGCATCTCAAGAAGCAGGCTACATAATATTTACCATTAAAATCTGAACTAGATTATTTAGCATCTGTTTTTAATAATTAGATTACATGATTTTACAGAGAGCATTCAAATAGTCCATGTGAAATGCAAATCTTTCACTTAAGACATATGCTTCTGTTTTATAACATACACTTCTGTAAAATCCATAAAGTAGCATAATCTGACAGACAAACACAGTGCTCCATAATACATACATTGGACATGAAACATATGTTCTGCAGTCAAGCAGAGAAAGACTTATATAAGGTGAAAGCCCAGGTCAGCAAATTACAAACACAGAATAGCACATAAGGTGAGAACTACTTTTGAGAACTATTTTTGGAAAGACATTTTGTTTGTTTGCTGAATTTATTGAGTGTGTTTTATAACTTTCTGTGTTATGAGCACTACTCTTCAGCAACAGAGTTTTATTATCCTTGAAGAAACTAAACAGCAAAAAAGTACCTGTTCTCTTGTATCTGAGCTGAATTGTTGAAAGTGAACATTACTAACATATCTCTGTTCAGTAGGGACACAGTGAAAAGAATGAGTGAGTTAAGAACTATTTCCTCAAAATCAACTCTCTTTTTTTTTAAAAAAGACTTTCCTATGTGTACTAATCTAATTAAGTATTACCATTGGAATGTCTCAAAGCTGGAGAACAACAGCTAACAGCAGTCCGGGGCCTCACTCAAATAGGTTCAATCAGTCAGATGAAAACCTTCCATTATAAGCATCTCCTAAATGTGATCAGTTACTTGAATGATAAAAAAGCTCTGGCATTTCTTTGTCTGCAATAGCAAATGCATTATGTGTCTCCACAAATGATACACAAAAGGAGTTAGATATTGTTTGTAAAACAAGCACTCCTGCTGGGTTTAATAACCACAAGCATGAGTCACTTTAAATCTGTTACTAACAGCACTTTGGCATCTTTTATTAGCAATTTTTTAAAATATCTTGGAGCTGTTTTCTTTATAAGTGTTGGTATGATAATATTCCAACTGACCCTCATCCTTGATCCTCATCCTTACTTTTATGCCGTGCAGCTTCTCTTTTTAAATATTATAATAGTTTAAAAAATGAACTCAGGCAATTAGTCACTTGCCTTTCATCTCTGAGGCTATAGTCAAATGTGCCTTTGATAGGAGTATCCTATTCTCTTCATATCAAATGTCTGCAAGTCTACAATGCAATACTTTTTGATGACCTTGGCTTCTAGGCTGAAACAAAAAAAACACCACTTTTTTTTTTCTGTGTGACTGCTAGGAATTTCCTGTTCTACTTGGTTAGAGATGAAACACTCTGCTAGTTCAGAGACAGCTGAGAGAAGAGTAGAAAATATGGCACTGTACCTGCCTTCATTTTACTTCACCTACACATGAGAGGCAAAACTGTATATAATGACATATCAAATATATTTTCGACTTTGAATTTGAAATCAACTACAAACTGTTTCTAGTTATACCTCTAGAGCTAAATAATGAATTTCCTTACACTAATTTTAACCAGACAAACGTCCAATTAGATGGTGAGTGTGGGGGGTATCCTCTCAGGAGTTCAGTAGCCTGCAGAATGGCCTTATATCACAATTTAGAAGATCAGAGAAACATGCTGTAACACCTGGAGCACAATACAGTCACATATAGATGAACTATCACACAAGTTATTAATAATGGTTGTGTTCTTCTTAATATGGGAATAAATACTAAAAATAAGCTGTAAATAAATTTTACTTTGTGTAAACTTGCAAATAATAAGATTTTTTCCCACAAATACATGCTCATGTACTTGCTTGATTTCAATTGAAATATTCACTGCACACTTTTTTAAGAAGAATCCCACTCAATATATTAGAATTAGCTTCTAGCTATTGTTTCCATGCTATGAATATTTTTTTAGCTGAAACTTGGTGAAATGTCCTCTTCAGAGATAGCAAGTGAATATTAGTAGTTTTGATAGAGCTGTAGGGATATAAGTAAAAAGTTAATTACCTCATGTTAGGTTCTTTACAATTGTGTATATTAGTCTAATATATGTCATATAAATTAGATTCAGACAGCATTATTCCCTAAAATCCATGTGGGAAAATTTATGCATATTATATATAGCAGTCACACTTAATTGTAAAGAACTGATGAATTGACTTCTGTTGCCTTATGTTAATTTTTAGTTCTGACAATTTAATCAATAAGATGCCAAAGAAATTCTGTTAAAATCTCAAACATCTGGCACTTCATGTATAGCTTAATCGCCCAAACTGCTGAAGTCTACAAACTTCATTTATTCCTTTTTGTTACCCTGATTGTGACAGTAGTCCAGGAAAAATCTAAACACCTCTGAAACATAAAAAAAAATGTACTGGGTTTTACTAAACATCCATTTACTAAACATTCATGTTTAATCATAATAAAGTTTCTCCTTGTCATAACTAGACTATAAAGCAAATTGAAAAAAAAAAAAAGCAAAACATGAGGACATGGTATCCTGCTATGTTTATCTTTACTGTTGTGAGACAAGAAAACAAATCATTGCCTGAAACAGTGTTGAGTTTTCTATCTTCTATTGATATAAGTCATATCAATACAAATATCTCAAATTCTTCACTTGCATTTTATTGTGATAGTTGGTGAAGAAATTCTGTGAGCTAAACTGAAGAGGTACTACTTTCTGCCTTGCTCTGCCTTCTTTTCAGCTTGTCTTACTGAATGGGTGGAATTAATGAACAGCATGAGCGTGATGACTGAAAGAAGCTAAGTAGTTGAGAAAGAGAGATCACATGACACAAGAAATCTTAACACTCAGCACTAGTTGAAAAGAATAAGACATAGCTTATAATTCTTGGGTGGTTTTTTTTTTCAGTACAGTAGTGCTTCTATTTTGATACAATTGTGGCTGTCAAAAAAATGATCTGACTGGGATCAAAACTCAAAAGCATGGTGTACCAGCACTTCAGAGATCAGAGCCACAGTCAGTGGGATTTTGCTACCAGCTATTAGACATAGTAAAATGGGAGAGATGCAAAGGAGTGAAAGCTGATCTTTCTCACACTGAAATCAATAAGAGATTTGCCACTAACTTCAAAAGAAGCAGCAGGGTAAAATGCACAGCCAAGGAGAGAACACTCAGAATGGTATCTAGAAAGAAGAGGAAAGAAAAGAACAAAGCAAGATACACAGGGAGAGAGAAAAATGGTTAGAGAAAAGGTAAAAATGCTAAAGGTTAGAAAATAAGGGAAAAAATCTTGAATTAGAAAAGCTTTCACAGATTCTTAAAGTACCTCCTTATGTTGTTTCAAATACTATTTTCATCTCAGAAAAACAGTTTCTCAAATCCAGTCTCATATTTCTGGAACATTCCTTAAGGAAGTTTATCTTGACTGCTTACTTGGCTTGGACTCTAAATATGTTCCATAGACATAACGATCACGTCTTTCACAGCTGCCTGATGTGCATTGTTTTCTTTTTTAAATACTGTATAAAATAGAATTAAATGCAGGCTACACTAATCCTAGAATTGGCAATGAACAGCCAGTTCCTAAAGTCAATTAAACAAGTGGCTTTGTGTGTACATACACATGCATGCACACATATGAATTACATGAGTTTTTGTGTATTTGCTCATGTATTTATTAGATCTAAGTTCCATATGACCAGAAGAGTGAGTTCATTGTATATATCCTGAGGTCAGACTGAACTACATTTAACACAAAGAGAACCTGTAGAAACCTCGAGAGGTCTCAAGCTGTTTCCCCAGTGCTCACAGGCGGAAGTCTTTTTAGCAAGCTTGTATAATATTGCTTGGTCTTCCGTCAACCAGTATATCATCTAGTCTTACATGTCTTTCAACATGATTTGTGCTATAAAGTAATAGGGAAAACAAGTGAAAAGGAAATCAGGGTCTGGATCTGTTTTGGAAAAATAATTTCACCAAGTTTAAATTTTCTAACTGTTAGGATTCTAATCTGAGTTTATTGTTTACATTACTCTATATGCTTATTGTTGAGATTGTTCATAAATTTATTGTTTAGATTACTCCAAGTACAAGGTTATCCACTTGGATTGGGGCAATCTCTGGTATCAATACAGGCTGGAGGATGAAGGGATTGAGAGCAGCCCTACAGAGAAGGATTTGGGGGTACTGGTAGATGAAAAGTTGGACATGAGCCAGCAATGTTCACTCACAGCCCAGAAGATCAACCGTATCCTGAGCTGCATCAAAAGAAGTGTGGCCAGCAGGTAAGGGAGGTGATTCTGCCCTCTACTCTGCTGTAGTGAGACCCCACCTACAGTACTGCATTCACCTCTGCAGTCCTCAGCACAGGAAAACATGGACCTGTTGGAGGGGGTATAGAGGAAGGCTATGAGAACAAAAACAGGGATGGAACATCCTTGCTGTGAAGACAGGCTGAGAGATGGGGTTGTTCAGCCTGGAGAAGAGAAGGCTCCAGAGATACCTTATTGCAGCCTTCCAGTACTTAAAGGGGCTTTTAAGAAAGATGAGAACAGACTTTCTAACAAAGTTAAAAAATCTTTTTAACAAGATAGGACAAGGGCTAATGGTTTAAAAGTAAAAGAGGGTAGACTTATACTAGATATAAAGCAGACATTTTTATCAGTGGTGAAACACTGGAACGGGTTGCCCAGAGAGGTGGTAGATGCCCATCCCTGGAAACATTCAAGGTCAGTTTGGACGGGACTCTGAGCAACCTGATCTACTTGAAGATGTCCCTGCTCACTGCAGGAGGGTTGGACTAGATGACCTTTAAAGGTGCTTTCCAACCCAAACTATTCTATGATTCTATTTATTCAATGGAGAAGGGAAGTTTCCTCCAGAGACAGATTTGTTGCATCGATTTTAGGATTGTGACATTCTATCCTCTAGATTTTTTTTCATCAAAGGGCTCCTCCTCTTGGGAGGATTCTTACTCCTCAACGACAATCTAGCAATCCTTAATGACTCGTTCAGAATGAACAAATGACTTTTAAGATTAGAGTCAGATGACTGACTACTTCATTTTATTTATCAGTGCTGTTTGTATATTAAAATTATATATAATTCTAGGAAGTCTACGAAGTCTAGTTACATAACTACAAATAAAGACAATATTTCAAACTTGAGCAAATTCATATATATTAATGATATGTGTTTAAAAATCCACCTATTTATTCCTGTAACTGGAAGGAATATTCATACAATATAATATAAAGTATACATGCAAATGACATATTGAAGTATTTCTAAATGGAGAAAGCTGTTTATCCTTAATAAGTAGATTGCATTACTAGCTAAAAATAAGATTAATAAACATCCGTTTCTGATTGTATGAGTCCTTGTGCAACACATAAGCAACCTTAGCATTCAGTAAGGATAGTATTTAATTGACAAATAAGTATGTGATTGTTTGATTTTGTTTGTGTGTGCATGTATTATTTTCTTTCCTTTGTGCATTATTATATTTATTTATATACATTATATATATAACACTCATCAGTGCTAACTAAAATAATTTTTTTCACCTACTTATCCTGTTCAAATTGCTGGAACTTTTTATCTGGTCAAAAAGTAGGATGAAATGTAGGCTCACTCATAGTGAGTACTTAAACTAACATGTAACCCAGAACACATACTGCTCATGAAGTTACTGAACTTACACAGTTACTCATATTTTCTCTTCTTCATTCATCCCATAGTCCAAATGCTGATTGGCATGATCTTATGAGATTATTAGTTGGGCCTTCTGATTACTAGGGTAATAAAAACGTAAAATAGGTTTTTTATCACTCTAATTCTCAGAAGAATAGCATTACCATACTGACATTTCAGCAATTTTCTCTTTTGGGGCAAGATTATCAAAGATAACTTTGTTTTCTCTGGAAATATATTTCAAAGATATGTACTTATTTTAGAGCATGAAATTTTTTTTTTTTAATTTACTATGAATACTTGTCCCCAGCTACAAAAATACCAATAATAAAAAAACTATTTCACCTTAATAAGTATACTTCAGGGATTAACTTATCTATCCACTAGTGAAAATAATGTTTAGAACATTCCTACACAACTGTTAGGTAGACTCCATTAAATAACTTTAATTATAATTTCTCATGTAACAGAGTATATCTTTGCCCAAATTAATTTTGTGTTGATATAAGCTTGTCTGCCCTATGTCTTGTCTCTTGATATATTGAAGTGGGGTTTTTTTTCTGTTAGATATAACATTGTCTTAAAACTTTCCTGAAAAACTCTTGATCCCTGTTTGCTTGAGTTTTGACTTTGTTTTATTTCTTTCCTCTCTCTGTGAATCACAAAACAAAATTAAAATTTGTTGTTATTTTGACAATCCTTGATCTGGGAGTTATGACCTGGTAAGACCCTTGCATAGGTAAAAGAAAGGAAAAGCTATGTCCTTAGACCAATATTAAAAGGTTAAAATAATTGTTAGAGATTGACTTTCCTTTTTCTGCAGACAATTTTTTGGTAATTTTGAAGGTAAGTGTTTCATACTTCACTTCTTAAAAAGCTCTTTTTACAACTTCAGCTGAGTTCCTGGGGAATTAATCTTCAGCAAGAATTTTTGAGGACTTCAGGATAAGGCACTTCAATTTCTGCTCCTGACAACTGCTGCTAAGTATATCACTAGGTGAAGTGATGTAGCAGATGCATCTGCCCTGCCAAAGACCTGATAAAGACTGGGGCGTTCCAAAGACCCAATAACGACAGAGACTTTCCGACTGTAGAAGCTTGATTACATTCTTTTTTCACATGCTTTCCTTGCTTTTTCACACATTTAGGGTGACTGTTGGCAGTCACATTTTAATATTATTTAAACTAAAATCCTACTAACGTAAATGAAAAAAATGCATAGGTACAAAAGGGATAGAAATGCAGTGGTAACTTGTCTTTTTCATACTGCATAACAACTATATTTTCAATGTTTGAATCACTGAACAGGGTTATGCCCTCTTTACAGGTTATGTGTCAGGAAAGGGTGCAGACGTTCAGCCAGCTAGAGGTACAGCTCCTCTGTTTTTTAAAGACTGTCCTATCACTTATCCTAACCTTATCATATACTAGAAAAAAACAAAATTTTCTTCAGCAGACCATTATAGCCATAGCATGCAAAGATAGAGGAAGCAGGACTAAAGGAAACTGGGACAATGTCTGAAATTTGTCCTATCCCTCTTAGTTAATCTATGATGCATGTAAGAACAGTAAGATTCAACTTTGTGTGCAGTAAGTTATGAGCTTTAGAAGATGAGAATTATGTTCACAAGGAGATAACACTATCACCAAGGGAGCCTTTCGTCACTGAAGCATGCATAAAGGTACAATACTTTTCTTTCTTTATTCTTTCTGTCATGAGTTCTACCATTGTACAATTCCGTGCAATGTAATGTCCAATTCCCTCTATTGCAAATTTGTTAGTTACAACAGCACAGATCTCTGCAGACTAATGTCAGTTTAATGTTGTGATATGCATTTACAGAATTATTAGACTGTTTTCAGACCCCATATCTGAATATTAAGTGCTGGCTTGCGCATGTCTATACTTATCACAGATAGACTGGCAGATGGAGTCAACCAGATGTAGAAGAACAGTTCAGAGGGAGTTGCAGAATGCTAGTTTGCATGCACATGGTTTGAACAATAGCTAGACCTGCAACCCATATGTAAAGAGGTATTTTCATAAAGGATGAGTTAATTTACGTGCAAGGGCTTTTCTCAGGCTACGTAAACACATCGAACAAGAACTACGAGGGCAGCATATAAAGCCCAAGACAAGCAAGACAATGTGATTCTTAGGGAAAAACGTGGAAGTTGCAAGAAAAATACAGAAGCAAAGAATTCATCTTATGGAAGTGTGACTTCAACAATGTGGGATTTTCAGACAAAATACGGATAGCCCTAGCGAGGTAGTAGAAATAGGACCTGGGGTAACAGTAAAGGAAAAATGAAAAGGAAGGAGGAAAAGAATTATTCTTTTGTACAGCTTCACTGGAGAAAAAGAAAAACAAATTACTGATACAATGATGTCAGTAATGATATTAATAATATTATAGCTTACATTAAATCTACTCTGTGACTATCAGATGAGACAATACAGAGATATCATTTTTAGCCAGAACAAAGAAATAGAAGGAGAGGTATATGCTTCACATATAATGCAGATTGTATAAAAAAAAATCCACGTTAAAAAATGAGATGGCTACTGGGGGATGCCATTCCTGTTTGAAGGAGAACCAGTAAGAGAAATGAAAAGCAAAGCAAACGCAACTGAGCTGTTCAATGAAAGAGCCATATCAATGGTATATGCTGATGGAATAAGCAAAGCTTAAAGCTGAAGGAACTCAGGAATTGCAAAAACGGTTGATCCAAGAGTGTAGGAGTGGCAGATAGCAACAACGAAAGTATAAATTTGGAAAAATAATGCAAACCTTCCAGGCAGTGGAGAAAAAGTTGTGAAAACCAAAACCACTTCAAATCTCAACATTTCAATTTATAGACCCTGGACAATTTGTAATTAATATACAATGCTGTAGGCTGTGCCAGGTGAAGAGTCGATATATGTTAACTTCTACTAGCTGGTGTGGAGCTTTTATTAACCCTTATCAAAGGCCTTGTGCACAGCTGAGGGAGGGGAGGGGTAGCCTTTTAACCCACAGGAACTTATTTATAGCTTTCATCAATAGTTTAGGATGAACAAAAATATAACTGCGGTTCTAAAAACAGAGAAAAAATGTTCTCAGTTTTTCATTTGTCATGTTGATAGTTATCCTATGAAATCACTCACTCTTCTATTTCAAATCCGTGATGCAGACAGCTGTGATGGACATTCAGCAACACTAATCAACAGCAGCATAGACTGGAGAAACAACACTGTGAAAATAATGTACTGTAAAACTCCTTAGTCTAAGGCTGTAGAAAAATGTAAACTGTTGATGAGTAACGTCCTCATGCAATCTGAAAGAATTTATGGTAGCTGATAAACAAAATCACCACTGCTTCTGAACAGCAGGATAGTGCAAGACTTGGATTGGATTGCACTGTAATACTGGACTGTCCACAGCGTGAAGATAGCATGGTGTGTCTACCAATTCTACAGAACATCAGGACATTTCAATGAGGTAACTATCTATTAGCCCAGGTGGAATTATTGAAGATGGAAGAAGTAAGCCTGCAAAAAAGATTGAATACATGAACATACCCCCTGAAAGTAGCACAGAGTGAATGAATAGCCAAACAGTGGTGAGAAAGCCTTCCAGTAAAGGGAATACTTGCTTTGATTAAACAACCACTTAACAGCACACTGAAGGAAGTCACAGCCTATTAGTAGTGACTGAGGACATGCTGACCAGTTTACTCAGGGAAGCGTTGTCTGTGATGTCAATAATGATTTTAGTTGTATTTGGATACATATCCTTTCCCTTCCTAGTAGTAGTTTTCCAAGGGCACGAGGCAATTGGCTCCTGACTGGAAAGATAAGGAAAACTATTGAACTATTGAATTTCAGTTATTCTTTAAAATATGTGTACTTTCTATGTTTTGTTTTGGTTTTACAAATAATTCAATAATTCTCCTAAGAGAAATTATAGTGATTTTCACTTGAAATAAGGAGGCATTCTGCAAACTTACAAAAAATTGAATAGCGCCATCTGTTATTAGAAGTACCTGACACATCTAATTGCAAGCGTAGTTCCTAGAAAACAGGCAGTGTTTTTGTGAAAAATACAGATTGTGTGGTAGAGTGTTTCCCTGTGGTTTGGAAGCAGTATATATACTTAAGGAAACAGAGAACAGCACAAAGAAAAAGCATGAAACCATGTCAGAAGCTGACTACTATGCTGGAAAACTGACTCTGTCTCTGCTAAACATTTCTTACAAAGTGCTAAATAATGTAAATTAAACTGTTACCATATATAAATGTGTTCCTAATTTTAACCATTCAAAGTGATATCTTTTAATCCAATTCACATATAAGTTTGTAGTTGAAATTGAAAGTATGCTGTATTAATTTGATCATGTAAAAAGATACTTACCACTAAATCTGCTACTTTATATTCTTAATGTCCTAAATTAGTTTCCAAAGTCAACGGTCAAACTATTAAATTAGTACAGCACTGCTCCCCTTTGCATCCTTTTTAGTATTCTTATATACTACAAATTTTATAGTATACTTCCATAGTACTATGGAAGAATGTTCATTAACATTGTCAGTCATTTAAATGATACAATGATAACTGTTGCAGAAGAGTCCATGAAGACATCAAATTTCTAATCAGGTTTTGATTTGATATTATGCAGTAAAATAGGCCTAGGATTGCACACATGAGAAAATGATACTTTAGATGACAATCCACAGATCTATATTAAAAGTACATATTCAATTTTTATTGCTGTATGGGGTCTGGGTGGGATGGAATTAACTTTCTTCTTAGCAGCCTGTATAGTGCTGTGCTTTGAATTTGTGAATTAAACAGTACTGATAACACACAAGTGTTTTGACTGTGGCTGAGCAGCTCTTGCACAGTGTTGAGTCTTCCTCTTTTTCCAGCTCTGCCACGCATGACAAGTACGTTGGGGGTGGGAAAAAAGTAGGGAAGGCACAAAGCCAGGACAGCTGACCCAAACTGACCACATGAGGAGGAAAGAAGGATATTCGTGATTATAACATTCATGACCCTAAGGAACATTTCTGCATAGCAAGGCCCTGCTTCCCAGGAAGTGAGGTGACATCTACCTGCAAATGGGAAGATTACGTCAAAGGAAATTTCAGTAGTTTTTCTTTTGTCTTTCTATGCCTGTGAACATGATTTTAACATCATTAAAAACATTTAAAGGCAGATTTAAATAGTTATTGATTTAATACTAACAAATTAAGATGAGTTATTTTTTTTGGCAACCCCTGAAATTATTGCCTCTCTCCAAGAACACAAATATTTACTTGAGGAAATACATTAATTACATCCCATCCTTTCAAATTATTTCTATTAAAAACAAAATAAAAATAAAGCAAGAATAAGAATCTAGTAAATTTGTAGTGTATGATATAATGTAGTCTATGCTCATAGTCCTTCAAACCAGTAAAGCAGAATTCTGAACAATTTTAAATTAGCAAAAATTTTGTCTTAAACATACTATTAACCACAGTGTTAAATATGAATCCATTGGCATATATTCAACATTCAACAGTTGCAGTAATGTACATTAGTTTGGGGATGGTAAAAAAGCCTTGTGGACTAATGAATGCCATTATGGCATTGTGTAACAACAAATAATTAAGATTTGATTTTAGTTCTAAATCAGAAATAAGAAGAATGAAAATGTTTTGCAAGAGTAAATGTTTTTGCAAAAAAACCTTTTCCTTCGTAGGTGCAAGTGAAAGAATTGTCTGCTTTGATGGCAAATTTTGCTTTTTTAAAAAAAAGTATATAAAAAAAGAATCAGCTCCACATTTTGAGTTTTAAGATCCCTGAACAAGGAAGCTGGTTTAAGTAAACCATAAGGGAGACAAATCAACAGACAAATCTTTTCACCCTGGCAGTCATGGATATTAACTGAGTATCAAGAGGGGAAAAAAAAGATCAATAAAGTAGAATAAAGAAAGCACATCAATTGTTACAAGTAAATACAGGTGACAGCAGAAAATATATATCAGAATATATAAGAACCTAAAAAGCATTGGATGATGAAAATAATCCTTGTTTTCTTTTTCATCAGGATTGAAGAAAGAAGTAATAGACTTAAACTGTAAAAAAAGAAGGATCCTAAGTACAGGAACAATATTATTGCTGTTAGCTTATTAGGATTGCTTATTTGTTTCGGTTTAGTTCCTGCTTTGTACATCCCAACAACTTTTCTATAGCATTGTGGGGTTGTGAATCTGAATATATATCTATTGAAGCAGTATCTAATTTCATAAATGCAAAAAACCCCACCAACAATGACCCACAAACACTTTTTGGTTTTATGAAAGTGAGAAAGGGTGAACAATAACATGAACAAGAGCAAGAAGGGAGGAAGAAAGTAGGAAGGCAGGAAAAGAAAGAAGGCAGGATAGGCAGGAGGAAGGGAATGCAAAATGATCCCTGAGCTGCACATGTTACCAAGAGAAAAGCTAATAAAAAGGATGTGACAAAGAACAGAGGAAATTGAAGTCCTAACACAGTTAAATTTTAAAATGTGGAGAACAAATTAATGCACTTATCTGTATCTGAATTTTTTTAATGTAAATTGTCCTTGGAAAGTTAAACCAAGGAGTTACATACATTTGACATATACATTTGAGAGTTGCCGCAAAAAATGTGAAACTTATGATGAGGAATTTTTAGCATAATCAGAAAAAGTTAATGAAGAGTATAAAAAATATCCAGAAAATGTAATTACTGGAGAAGGAATCTAGTAATATAAGGAGATTAGCTGAGCTCACTATGAAAGATTGGATCATGACTGGGATCTGAATATGTTTCTACAGAGTCAGCACTGGACTTGACATTAATTTACTGAGAAGTAACTCTTCACAAACCTCTAAGCCAAAGAATTTGGTACTAATGCTTGTGTAACATGAAAAAAATACCTTTTCAGCGTACACATAAAGGAGAATTGAAAAATGTGTCTGAAATGAGGACTGAATCAGAAATTTACAGTGTAACAATGGCGTGGTTTCCCTTCACACACTCTTTTTCCAAAATAAGGAGTGGAGAAAATAGCAGTTGATGCAAGCCTGTGTGAAGCTTAGGGTTTGCCAAATGAACGACAGAAAAACTGTAATGATCTTATCATTTTGTGAATATTATGAAGAAGAATGCGGACCATGACAGTGTCAGCAATACCATTAACTCAGGGAAGTTTTTTGTAGAAACAGCAGTAAACTTTAAACAAAACTGAGTGTTAGCATACATAAAATAAAGAAATACTGCTTTTAAAAATGTCTGTGGTCAGTAGTGCATCAGCTGAAGTGGTCAAAGAATGAACGCTAAGAGTGCTGAAAAGAAAGGCACATGACAAGAAGTTCAGCAGAAAAAAATCTCAGACTTTACAGATTTATTACAGTTCATGCTAGTTTTTTTAGAAAAAAAGAAACATAGTAAAGACACAGAGTTTTCAGGAGTAGTAGAAGAAATACATTCTTCATGAGTTAAATAATGTTTATCACTTGGCTATATCATAAAGGAAGGGAGAGAAAACCCCAAAGTGATAGAGAGGGTGTGAAACAGGAGCACAGGAAAAACTAGAAGTCCCTAGTTGCACATTTTTAGGAAATTGTTCTCTGTCAAGTTGATGCTAAAGCAGGAACTCACCAAAATATGTGAAACTGCAATATTCAAGAGCAGGAAAGAAGATACAGTGAATGAGGTCAAGACACAGTGTCTGGTTTATTTCAGCAGGCAATAGAAAATAGAAAGGGAACACTCTCTCCTCAGATTAAGCAAAGATGTAAATCAGAAAATATCACACTTCCATAGCGACAGATATAAAAATTGTTGCTATGCTTTTTGGGTAAGTAGGACTCTGCAAAATGTGCTAGAACATGAGGTCCGCACCTCAAATGTTCTTTAAAGAAATGTTAATCACAACAGTACAGCCAGGTGTATTGGCCTTGTCCATTGTCTATATGGAAAACTTCTGGCATCTCAGTCACTGCTGACTACAAGACATTGTACTTAGAGCAGTATGGAATTGTCTGACTGAATGCCTATTGTTTTCACTAAACATTTTACATCTTGCTCATTTAATGGGCATAAATCGAAGCAAAAATCTAAGGGAATTACCTGGTTTGATATATAACCAATATCATCTAGCGTATTGGTGTGAAAGTAGTTGTAATAATTTAAAAATTGTTGTTATGTTAAAGCATTAAAGAAAGACAAGCACTTTTAAGCTACCTGGTTTGAATTGATATTTTTATTATGCACAGGTATATAATATGTAATGCTGATCACATAAACAGAAAAAGAAAGGACAATCTTGATTCTGAATGATCACTAAACAATTGAAAGAGGAAATTGCTGGGATGTAATAAGTTTTGCAAGGGGATATGATGAAGATTTCATTGTGTCTTTTTAGTACAGGTAGGTATGTAAAAATGACTAGTGAGAGAAGGCACTTGTGTAACAGATTATGATCTTTCCTATATTGGAATCTTCATTGGAATTTTCTTCTCAAACACTGCCATATAAAACTCATGGTCAAGTCAAAGCATATAGCATTTGCAATCATATTATATTAGGTAGAAATGAAGTACTATAAGCTTGCACTACTTAAACAATGTTTTGGGTAGTTCCTATCAAATTTAAGAAGAAAGTTTTATCCAGTGAAACACGGCACTATAAAGAATAGAGAAATATATCTTAATTAATGAACAGTAGAAAAACGGCAATATGTATGTTGGTGAAGAGAAATAATAGTAATAATTATGTTTATTGGCTCTTTTTAGCCATCAGATATTGTTATTCCGCTTGAAAGGAATAGAAGGAATATATTCTAAGTGTGCATATTTCAAGAACTGTTAAATAGAAATACATGAATTCCCTGAACAACAAATTGTTGGATACTGGGAAGATATTCTGGGAATGTGTTATTAAATATTCACTTATATTTCCGAATGCTTTCTTCAATAGCTTAAGATACTGGACAAAGAAGTACTTCTCTATAACTCTTCCAGTACTTTTTTACCTTTTCTCTGAACCATAGTTGTCAAAATGGGGTAGAGGTTGCAGAACTATGACTTATAATTTGGGTTAGATGTTAGTATAAACAGTCCTCTGAAGTATTCTGAATGAATAACTAAGGGGAAAAATAATCCAAATGCATTGATTAGTAACTGATTGATTAACCATTGATTACCAAAGGTAACTGTCAAAGCTGGGAGTAGAACATAATTTTTGCACATTGCAAATTAATCTTCAGTAATATCAACATAGTTCCTTCTATCACATAGTAATGTTAACAAGTTTTATTTACTACATTAACATGTACAAAATCTAGTTGTAATAATATTTGCATGTGCAAAACTTCTTAAGTAATCCATGAGAGTCCATTTAATTAGTGAATAAAGATACCCTTGCTGGGGCCCAGGGTCTCCTACTCACTGACTGGTCCAGCTTGAGGTTTGCTAGTGAATGCACAGGCACACCCAGTTCAGGAACAATTCAGACACTCCCCTGCTAGCAGCCAGCACTAGGCACACTGGCTATGATCTGCAGTCCCACTCCAGTCACCAGTGCTGAGCCCCTCACTCACACCATTCCCTCCCAGTAGATGGTTTTTGGGGCACACACTGTTCATTCCCAGTCCAATGGCTGGAGATTTTAAGACCCTGACTCACTGCAGTAGCTTATGCAGAACCCCACTTACTTAATTAGTGAGACTGACCTGGTTTGTTTGTTGTCATTGTCTCCTCATTGTGTCCAGTTTGGCTTTTTGATCTGGTTTGTACCCCTGTTTGTTTGTCTTCTCCCTTCCATATACACTTGCAACCAACCTAATGAAAATAGTTAAAATCTCATCTTGTATAAATTCTTCAAAAACTTAAATTGACTCTTGCAGTTTGTTGTCATCAATATAAGGTGTTTAAATTGCTCTTCTGGATAATTGTATTTGTTTTTCAGACTTCACACATTTTTACAGATTACATATATGAAATAGAACCAAAGTTTATATTTGATTATAAGGGCCATCAGTAAAGAGCTGGGTAAAAAAAAGGTGATGTTTCTGAAATATTTGAGCTTGGAATGTATTGATTTTATCTGTCCATTTTTTTGCCTATATCAAATTAAATCTATGATTATGCTTGTCTTTGTTAAGAGTATCATCACCCTTAGTAACTCACAAGAGCACAAACTACAGGATACAATTGTTTAGTAGTACACACTTCTTGGTATGAAAATATAAAGCAATTACCTTGTCAGAAAAAGTAACATATGAACTGATCTCCATACTTCAACATTTTTCCAGCTTCCACAAGCTACACATGTAGTTACAAAATCCTTTGAATCAAGTTTAGGAAGCAGTGCTATGACTTAAAATTTGAATTAAGTTTGTTTTCAGCAGTTTATCCTCCTCTTCTCTGTTTCCATGTTCTCACTCTGACCTAAAACCAGGGAAACACTGGGAAATGCTTCAGTTGACATCATATGGCTTTGGATGAAGCTACCTACCTATTCTGCTATGTCACCAGCCTACTTGCCTGCAGTTGTTCAAATACAACTTGTGTTAATACTTATTGTTCCAATCTTCCTAAAAACCTTACATTTCCACTAAAATATTAACATCAAGGAAGTGTTACATGTTATAAAACATAGCAAAGAATTAAGGATGCCTATTTGGGCAGTTAATAATCTAAATTTCTAGAAAGATTATTATATTTCTTACTTTTTCCTCATATGTAACATGACTAAATATACTCCTGTTGATTTAAGGCTAGAAGTTCCTTTATAGTTGCATAAATTTAAGTTGTGGTTCTTGGATGCTGAGGTTAATAAAAACGACTAACTGAATCTGCAAGAATTAGACTATTATCAGAAACTGTAAGTCAGCTTTTCAGTGTTTAGAATTGGGGCTCTCAAAGAATGCCACAGCATTTGTCGAAGCTTAGCTATGGATTTTCCCAGTAATTATTATCCTCATGCTACTTAGTTTGTACTGTGTACTCTAAACCACTTACAGTCAAGCTTCACTGCAGTGCAGTATGATAATTATGAGACAAAAAAGGATACCGTCATGAAAAGAACAAACAGGATCAAAAACGAGATATCGCAAGATAAAGGCAAAGATAGTAAGATAGAAAATTATTGCTGTTACTGCATGAAATAAAGTTTGATAGCAATGCAATTGCAATTTGATATAAATTTCCAGTCACTCATATTTGTGAAAGATCTGTTCAAACTGGAACAAGTGCCAAGAATAACTATTAAGATTATCAGAGAAAAGAAAATTGACAATGTGAGAGGAAACTTAAAGTCATTGGCTTATTTAGTCTAGTAAAAAAAAGGGTAAGAAGAAATGATATTGCCGGTCATAAACAAAGTCTTAGGATAAATTCCCTATGATTCGGGCTAGCTATTCAAACTAAAAACAACAGCAAAAAATTTAAGACAGGAATAAACAACAATTGGAAGGTTACTGTACAGTTATAAATAAGGAGAATATAAATCTTAAAATACTGAAAAACAAACTTTCAGTTAAACTAATAGGAAAAAAGTTGATTAGGTTGTAAAAAGGACTACACGTGAATATCATTTGTGTGCAGCAGAAAATAGGCTTCAAACCTTTTAGTGCACATTTTCCATATCCTTATTTTGCCTTGACAGGCTCTAGAAAATGAAATATATTTTTTCCTTGAAAATTTGTCTGGATTGAGAATATCACCAGCATTTCCAGTTTCAAACTGGAAAGTTCCAAAACTTAGTTCAAACATTCTTCTAGACTTCATAATATTGAGAAGGCAAAGGTGTTGAAATATTGATAACCACAGTCTAAATCAGAGACTTCCAGTTTGCAGTAGAACTTTTCAGAGTCCTAGTTACAGCATGAAATAACAGAAATTTTTTGCTTCCTCCTGCAAGGCTAGAACTCAGAAACTGGATGGAAGAGAGAAAGTAGAGGAGGTGAGGTGAGAGGAAGTGAGGTGAGAAGAGGTGAGGAGAGGAGAGGAGAGGAGAGGAGAGGAGAGGATATTTCGGTTGGAAGTGACCTACAATAATCATCTAGTCTGACTGCCTGATCAATTCAGGGATGACCAAAAGCTAAAGCACGTTATTATGGGCATTTCCCAAATGCCTCTTAAACACTGACAGGCTTGGGGCATTGATCACCTCTCTAGGAAGCCTGTTACAGTGTTTGACCAACCTCTTAGTACAGAAATGTTTCCTAATGTCCAGTCTAAACCTCCCCTGGTGCAACTTCGAATCACTCCCATGCATTCTGTCACTGCATACCGGGGAGAAGAGATCAGCACCTCCCTCTCCACTTCCCCTCCTCAGGAAGATGCAGAGCGCAATGTGGTCGCCCCTCAGCCTCCTTTTCTCCAAACTAGACAAACTCAGAGTCCTTAGCTTCTCCTTATAGGACGTGCTTTCAACCATTTTACCAGCTTTGTTCACCCGCTCTGGACACATTAGAGTATCTTAACATCCTTAAAATTTTGGGTGCAGAAGTGTACACAATACTCAAGGTGAGGCTGCACCAATGTTGAATACAGAGGGGTAATCATCTCTTTTGACCAGCTGGTTACACTGTGTTTGATGAACCGCAGTATGCGATGTGCCCTCTTGGCTGCCACGACACACTGCTGGCCCATATTGAGCCTGCTGTCAACCAGCACTTCCAGATCTCTTTCTGCATGGCTGTTCTCCAGCCAATCCTCCCAATTTATACTTGTGTTCGGCATTACTCCATCACAGGTGCAGAATCCAGCATTTGGTCTTGTTAAATTTCATATCATTAATGATTGCCCTATGCTCCAGTCTATCTAGATCCCTCTGCATGTCCTCGTTTGTCCCTCAAGAGAGTCAACAGCACATCCCAACTTAGTGTCATCAGCAAGCTTATTAATGGAGCATTCAACCCCTGCATCCAGATCATTGATAGAAATATTGAACAGAGGTTCTACAAAATCAGGAGGTACTGGACAATTCTGCCAGAAATGCTGTCATCCAGTGACCAGAAACTTCTGGGTCCTCCAATCCTGCAATTAATACATGAGTGGGAACTCTGAGGTCTTTAACGAGTTTACTCTTCTGTGACGGTGTTGCAGAACTACACTGTTGGAAGCCATTGATTTTGCAGCACAGATGAATAGAATAAAAAAGAGTGCTGTCTTAAAACATCAAAAAGAAAAATCCCAAAAGATAAGGAGCCATAGCTAGAGAAAAACTTTTTCTGAAAAAGAGAATCCACTGATTATTCCTTATTGATGAAACAGAATAAGTATTGGATTTCATAGATCATAGAATGGTTTGTGTTGGAATGGACCTTAATGACCATCTAGTTTCAACTCCCCTACCATGGGCAGGCATACTTTCCACTAAATTAAGTTGCTCAAAGCCTCTTATAGCCTGGCCTTGAACACTTCCAGGAAGGGGGTATCCACAACTTCTGTGGGCAACCGGTGTCTCACCACTCTCATCATGAAGAATTTCTTTCTAATATCTAGTCTAAATCTACCCTCTTTCAGTTTAAAACTGTTACACCTCATCCTATCACTACATGCCCTTGTAAAAAGTCCCTCTCCAGCTCTTCAGGCCCCCTTCAGGTACTGAAAGGCTGAAATAAGGTCTCCCCAGAGCCTTCCAGGCTGAACGACCCCAACTCTCTCAGCCTATCTTCATGTGTGAGGTACTCCAGACCCCTGATCATCTTTGTGGCCCTCCTCTGGACTTGCTGCAACACCTGTTGGGGGCCCCAGAGCTGAGTGCAATACTCCAGGTGGAGTCTCATGAGAGTGGAGTAGAGGGGGAGAATCACCTCCCTTGAACAGTTAGTAACACTTCTTTTGATGCAGCCCAGGATATGGTTGGCTTTCCAGGCTTCAAGTGCAAATTGTTGGCTCATGTTGAGCTTCTCATCAACCAACACTTCCACATCCTTCTCCTCAGGGCTGCTCTCAATCCATTGTCTGCGCAGCCTGTATTTATGCTTGGGATTGCCCCAATCCAGGTGCAGGATCTTGCACTCGGCNCTCAAAGCCTCTTATAGCCTGGCCTTGAACACTTCCAGGAAGGGGGTATCCACAACTTCTGTGGGCAACCGGTGTCTCACCACTCTCATCATGAAGAATTTCTTTCTAATATCTAGTCTAAATCTACCCTCTTTCAGTTTAAAACTGTTACACCTCATCCTATCACTACATGCCCTTGTAAAAAGTCCCTCTCCAGCTCTTCAGGCCCCCTTCAGGTACTGAAAGGCTGAAATAAGGTCTCCCCAGAGCCTTCCAGGCTGAACGACCCCAACTCTCTCAGCCTATCTTCATGTGTGAGGTACTCCAGACCCCTGATCATCTTTGTGGCCCTCCTCTGGACTTGCTGCAACACCTGTTGGGGGCCCCAGAGCTGAGTGCAATACTCCAGGTGGAGTCTCATGAGAGTGGAGTAGAGGGGGAGAATCACCTCCCTTGAACAGTTAGTAACACTTCTTTTGATGCAGCCCAGGATATGGTTGGCTTTCCAGGCTTCAAGTGCAAATTGTTGGCTCATGTTGAGCTTCTCATCAACCAACACTTCCACATCCTTCTCCTCAGGGCTGCTCTCAATCCATTGTCTGCGCAGCCTGTATTTATGCTTGGGATTGCCCCAATCCAGGTGCAGGATCTTGCACTCGGCCTTGTTGAACTTCACACGGTTAACATAAGCCCACCTCTCAAGCCTGTGAAGGTCCCTCTGGATGGCATCCCTTCCCTCCAGCATGTTGACCACACTGCACATCTTGGTGTTGTTGGCAAACTTGCTGAGGGTGCACACAATCCCACTGTCCATGTCTCTGAGAAAGATGTTAAACAGTACTGGTCCCAATACTGAACCCTGAGGAAAGCCATTAATCACTGGTCGCCCCTTGGACATTGAGTGGTTGACCACAACTCTTTTGAGCACAACCAATTCCTTATCCAGCGAGTGGTCTGTCCATCAAATCCATGTCTCTCCAAGTTAGACACAAGAATGCCATGTGGGACAGTGTCAAATGCTTTGCACAAGTCCAGGTAGATGATGTCACTTACTCTTCCCTTGTCCGCCAATGTTGTAACCTCATAGTAGAAGGCCACCAAATCTGTCAGGCATGATTTTCCCTCAGGAAGTCATGTGGGCTATCACCAACAACCTCCTTATTTTCCATGTGCCTTAGCATAGTTTCCAGGAGGATCTGATCCATGATCTTGCTGGGCACAAATGTGAGTCTGCCTGACCTGTAGTTCTCTGGGTCTTCCTTTATCCCTTTTTTAAAAATGGGGGTTATATTTTCCTTTTTCCAGTCAGTGAAAACTTCAGCAAATTGCCACGACTTCTCAAATATGATGGGTAGTGGATTTTCTTAAGAAATACTGAAGAAAATAGCTTGGGATTTAGCTGCATTGCTCATAACTCTGTTCATGTGTTGTTGGTTTTTTTATGTTTGTTTTTTAAACTGCCTTTGTTATATATTTATGCATATTTTAAAACCAGAAACTAATACAAACAAGAAATTCATTATACAAGATTCTCTCTTTGTTCCTTTATACAGTTCTTGTATAAAGTGTAGGGTCTGTTCAATTTTCTATCAGCTACTCAGTCTTTTGCTATCATGAAAAACTAATGCTGGTTGAATGATAAGGAACTCTCTTTGTCTTTCTTGTTGCATAGCCCTTTTAAGAATATTGGTATAGATGAAACATCTTAGAACTTCAATAGAAGCTGGTGGTTCAATCAATCATTTATAAACTTTGGTCATATATTTCCACCTGCATCATGCCACTACAGAAGTTTATCTGGAATATTAACCAGAAATAAGTCTTAAAGAAAATAATGAACTCCTGTTCTGTTTTTAAACTTTGCTAAACTATAATTAGAGTTATATTTTGCAGACTGTGTTTCTTTGTAATGAGGTTGAGGTTTTGAGTTTTTAAATTGTTTTCTTTTTCTTAAATTATAGTTAATATATTGTAAATAAGCATTACCCATAGAGCATGCATGTGTTAACTCTTGCATAATTCCTGCCTATGCTTTTTATGGACTTTATAGGTTTCTCCCTACAGCTTGCAGGGGTTAATATTTTATTTTATTTCCAGCATAATGCCTTACACAATGAATATAATAATTGCGAAAAGGACAACAATATCAGGAAGGTTTTTAAAGAAATACAAGCTCCCTAACTCCAGACTTATCTTCAAAGCAGTCAAAAAGAAGTAATAACACTCTCAAAGTCAGAAAAGCCATGTGATCACTGAAAAAACTATATGGAACTTGCATACCTCAAAAGGTTTCTGAAAATATTTTTTGTCTTATCATTATTTCTTTTTGCTGACACATATGATAAGCATATAATTTCTTTTGCAAGTGGTTCTAATTTCAAAAGGTTTGTGGCAGGAATAATGATGCTACAAACATCATAAGCTCAAAGGATCACAATCTTGTGGTACAAGTGGAGGTGTCGTGAACAAGGCGAGGTGAAAATGCTTGAAATCGGTGACCACAATTCAAAGGAGGTTCTCTTGAATTAATTGTTTGGTTAGAGAAGAATGAAGAATATAAAATTGGCATATTGATATCATCCAATTAAAAAGTCTGTACAGTTAACAGTACTCTAAAATCACATTCCCCTTAAAAACGTTCCATTGACTTCCACAACAGTAAAGGTAATGCACATCTGTAAATTTAAAGTTCTGTTTTTCATAACATGAATCCTTATACAGGGACTTAAAATTGGAATAATTCTGAGATGAGATTGTTCATACCTACAAGAACTTTCAAGATACTGAACAGTCTGGCATCCATCCAACAAAACAATCACATAATTTTTGATTCATTTCAGTCTTATTATTTGGATGCTTGAATTTAAGCTTTAGCATTTGTTTGGACTTGAGTCAAACTGTTCAGTAGTATGCAGGAATGATCCTGCATTAAGCTTGTTAAGGAGAAAACCGTAGTATAATCTTTGGCCATAAATTATAAAGTTAAGCAAAAGGTATTTTCCATGCAGAAGACATGAAATGGGCACATCAGTAAAGAAAATGCATTGCCATATGTTCCAAGAACAACAGTGTATATAAATACACTATTAGCCTCTTGTTACTTGTAAAGATTTTTATTAAGGAAGAAATCCTATTCCATAGGCTTTAATTCCTTTATTTTCATTGATATTACTACATTAACTCTTTCTTTCCCTGAGTTTTTTTTGTCTCACTTTAAAAGACACAAGAATATATGCTAATGAAAATGCTGTTGCAATTGTGCTCCATTAAGTACGAGCTTATAGAATTTAAAATTTAAGACTTTGAAGAACTCAAGTATATGATTTCTTTTTTCTGATATATATACACATGTTTACTTAATATAATATCAAAAATATATGATCATAACATAACCTGCATTGAGGCAGAACTGCATGAAGAAAGAGTACCAAAACTGTAGCATATGATTCCAGCTATAAGAATTTATCAAATTCACTAATTTCTTTGTATTTGTGAAATACTAGTACATTAGTTGTACTCACTTGTATAAGTACTCCTGGCATCAAGAAGGAGCCGCATTTAAATTCCAATACCAAGACAAGCATGTAAACAAATAATAAATATTAAAAGTTTGGCAGCAACAAATGTGTACTTAGCTTTTCTTTTGGGCTTTCTAATGATGGTGGCATTAGGAAAATCTGCTTAGGCCTACAGGCAAGGAGAAGCTGTATATGAGAGGCCTTCCTTAAGGGCTTACTAAAGTAGTCACAAGACTCCTGTCTTATGATTAATTGAGCCCCAAAACACAACTGTCAAAAAGAGAAGATGCTTATATAAACACAGTTCTTTAGCATGACTCAATACACTCAGCATCCTGACTTTATGTGTCCTAACTAAAGAAGAAAAAGGTGATCAGGCTTCAATGCCAGTACATGCAGAAGATCAGATCTTTTCTGTGGATTGATGATTAGTGCAGAGATACTGAAGATACTAAGACCAAGAAAGCTCCATGCTTGGCATACCATTCCATCAACTCATGCTGAGTTCTGCAGAGGTCAGAGCCCAGATACATGGTCTTTCCTGCTATTGCTGCATTTTACCAAGTGGATGTATCAGCTCATTCAGTGTTTACTTCAGAGGTCTTTCACTACCTGATTGCTTGTCATAGCACTGAAAGGTGCTTCCCACAGACAATTTTGGAAATAAGCTACATTTACTAGCAACTGTGAGGCATGTGCTTCCTAAAAAGTGATTATTGGGGAGGATAACAGGATTAAAACAGAATAATGCTGAAAGTAGTGATTTTTTATTAGGAGAAATAAAACACAGTGTGTCGATTAAATAAGCAAGACGTTAATATTTAAATCACAGTCACATTCTGACAGGGATGTTCCTCACCAGGAGCAGTGAGCAATTTAGAAATTACATATGTATGTATATATATCTATAGTTGTGTGTATATGTATATGTGTGTGTATATATATAATGCTACTCCACTACAAATTACAATTTTTTGAGTAATTTATTACATTTGTAGCATTTTAAATAAAACAAAAAAATCCAAACATTAAAACATATCCTATGTGTCTATTGTCTTTAAATAAAACTAGTTTCAAAATTAATGCATACTTCACAGAAGAGAAGTTAATAATGGAAATGGGAGTTTTCAACATAAGACACTTTATAAGTGCTGTGAGTAAAATACTACGGGAAAATACATGTTTATGTTATCTTCAAAGAAGATGTATTATAGAAGAATAAGCCTCTGAATTGTCTAAGTAACTTAAGCAGAACTGTGAACACAAAAGAAGAAAAAGAATGTACTATGTCACAAAATTTTATTAAATCCTTCTAATTTTATTGGTCGCTTAAAACAGAAATTATCAAATGCTAGAAACAAGTGACAAAGTTAAGTTTTCTTCCTCATCTATCAGTTCAAAAGGGACATCAACATTTGGATAATGGCTTTGGTTTTGTTTTCCCAGATGACTCATGTAACTCTATTTCAAGTCAAAGAAAGCTTAAGGAGGTGCTCAGCAGACATCAGAGTATTAAAGATCCAGACATTGTTCAAACAGTTCAAAAAGGTTTTTCCCACCTTTGTCTTTTATTTCATTTCCCCCAGACCTAAACAATCTAGAAATTTCAAATTAGTGTTTTCAAGTGGAAATAAATATTTCCTAGACTAATCAGACCAACATACTCTATTATGTTTAAATTCCAGACCCGATTCTCCAAGTATCTGTATTGTGATTACTTGTATTCATTTTCCTGATGCTCTGGCTTCAAAGGGACTTTTTACAAAAGTAAAATTAATCAAGTGTGATAATATTTGTGGAATTGGGCCCTTAGAGAAAATGTTGTTCAGGTGAGAAGTGCATGGAACACTAAAGAGACAATAATGTAAATAAAAGTATTCCTTTATTTGATATGTTTTTTAAAAAAAGGAAAATTTGAGTTCTTTCAGTCTAGAGGGTACTCTGAGGTAAACTGCATCTGTTGTAACTCCTTCCTCTTTGCACAGAATATTCAAACAGTGAAAAGGAAACAGTTTACGACATTCTTCTCACAGGATTAGTGGTAGTGTTTCAACAAAAGAGACTAGCAACTCACCTGTTTCCAATACAACACCTCGGTGGACAGAAGACAGCTAGACAATTAGAAATTTAATTGATTTTGTAAATGTAGAAGAATTATCCAGATTTTTCCTTATTTTGAGTTAAAGCCTCTTGGTTTAGGGAAAGATGAAATATCTTCATCTCCTATCTCCCTGTCTGATGAACTTGACATTTTCATTCCCTTAGTCTTATAGCAAGTTTTCATATTGATACAACGACAAATGTTTTTAAATTTCTATGTAACCAAAAGTTTGCTACAAGTTATTATTATTTTTTTCCTATTTCTATTTGCCACTGAAAGATTGGTATTATTTCCACCTCAGTCAGATGGAAAAAATAAGTGGATTATATTTCTTACATTTTTTGCACGGTTTTTAACATCTTCTACTTTTTTTTTTTTAATATTATTGTCATCCGAAGTATATGTTTTACTGATCTATGTTTTATCTGGTACAGTTTCTAAGCTGCATGAACTGTCTGTCAGGAGGCACCAAAAGAGCATACAGCTCCTCAGCTGGCTCTAGTCAGAACCTGTGTGGCCATTCTACTTTCACATTCCTTTAAGTGTCTTATACTTGAAACTACAAATGAATCCTGAAAGCATTGAAGGTCTGCACAGATCCCTGAAGGCAGGCTTTCTGAGGTGCAGTAAATGCCTACTTCAGCAACTTAGATTTACAGTAAATTCAAGTCTAAAGACATCCAGTGCAGCAGTAAAAAGAACACCATAAGCCATTAACACACTTGAACAATAACATTAATATAATTTCTGCTCTTTTCTATATAGCAATATGTGTCTGAAAATAGGTTCTAGATTAGAACACGTATTTCTTATTTGTACTCTTCTGAACACTCTTTTTGCTTTTCATGTCTTTCATATCCTAATCAAATATCCTCAAATGCATTAATTTGAACTTCAATACACTCAGGTAACATTGATGAATTTTTTTGAGATCTAGAATAGTGTAAAATAAAGCACAGTTATCCCATAAGATGTTCTACTTACTGGAAAAGATACCCGATATTATGTCTTCTCTGAGGAACATTTATCTGAATTATAGATGCCGTTTTAACTCTGAACTTTATAAACCTTTTCTTTATATTTCCTAGCAAAGACTCCTTAAAATACTGATGTTTTAAAGTAATGAAAGACATTTAATGAGAAGTAAAACTTTCATATGTGTACAGTACTTTACAAGACAGTTGATTTTGTTCATATGTCTATTTAATCAGTTTCATGCTTGGCATTTTTGTTAGCATTTTACATGTAACAAGTACTGTCTTTGCTCCTGTTGAGAAATGATAGAGAATATTATATCAAATATGTCTTTGAAAGAATGGGAAAAACATACCACAATTTTTGAGCTTAAGTGTTACATAAAACCTCTAAGGAGAAAAAATCCTCAGGCTTCTGAAACAATTGTATAAAAGCTTGCATTGCTTCACAGAAATGAATATCCATTATTTGTGATAATGTTTTCTGAGTATCTGTAAAAAGCCAGTTTAATTTGGTTCTCTGACACAGCACATATCATGTTAACAATCGGTAGAAAAATTGGAAGTTTATAACAAACAGAGCTAAGAAAAAAAATCTCCGAAAAGACTTGGGTTTTACAAACAAACCTGCAGACTTTTTTTTGAGGTAGCAGTATGCTTCTCTGAGATTGCAGTAAACTGTGTGATCATCCACACAGAAACTCAGTCCATTTTGAGACTGTCATGAAAAAAGGGATATTTTGTCTTGCAATTTTCCCATTTAAAACTATGATAAGGAACACATTGACAAAATATCTTTATTTGTCTAAAGATATGTGCATCTTGATAGTTCATTGTTTTCACTCTCCTTTACTCCTGGCTATTGTCCTGGTTTTAGATGAGAACACTTGAGTTAAAATTGTTGTTTATATAAAAGACCCTAATAAGAAAAACTGAATCCATATGCATTTTTAATAAAAATTTTTCCCACTTTTTTTTAATCTTAATTTTTTTAATGTATTCTTGAGATTTATTAAAAAGTAAATTACCAGTAAATATTTACTGTATTGAAAAAGAAACTGTGACTGATACTTCTTTCTTAATACTCACAAATTTGAAAAGAAAGTATTTACTTCCTGCTCAAATTCACAGTATTGCATATGTATGAAGATGCTATACTGTCTCGAAGAACATTAATTTATGAATGAAGGAAAAAAGTAAAGGGGAAATATGTAAAAAGGAATGAAGCACATGGCTGATCTTCAGAGGTACTTCCTACCTTTACCTTCAGCTGTGAACAAGTTTCATGTGGTAATTACCTATATAAAGTAAAGACAATATGTAACGCCTTCATTTATACAATCATAAAATCTTATAAGATTTTACATTTTTCAGGATAAAAAATAATCTTTTAATATGCTTCCTTTTTATATCTTTTAAAATGTTTTGGAAAACTGTGAGCAACATTTTCAGGAGCCTGAAAAAAACATTGCCTTCCATCTCTGAATGCCTCTTTCTGTAGGGAATAAACATAAAGAACACAAAGATAAATTTAGATGTTGTGCTGGTGATTTTAATAAAGCCGTATTATATAAAACAGTTTTTCACCAGAAATGCATGTGTATACATGAATGTACTTAATTGGGATAAGTCATCCTATGAAGACATCCATCTCTTTATATAGCTATGAAGGGAACAGAGATTCATTACACCTAACTTTCATAAGTAAAAATTAAGGAGATAATTAAATCTGTTTATGCTGGTTTCCTCTACTCTCTCTGTTGAGATTATTCATGTAATCTATTTTAGATACATTCTTGAGTGGGCATGATTGTCTTTTATTATTATACAGTGCATGGATCCTAGAGAAAAATAGATTACTAACTGAAGTAAGGCACATCAGACAACATACATGTCATCTAACATTCAATGTTATATATTTGGTGTAATTTAGTTGGCTATATTTTCTAATAGGCAAAACTAGTTACACCTCTTGGTAAATTCGTACTTCATAGGTAGCTATTTTGAGCTTGGATATGTTATCTTTAATTTGTTTCTTTTTGCCAACAGACATAACCAAGCAATTATCTT
>VZSC01000048.1:129838-145795 GCA_013398225.1 Steatornis caripensis | reverse complement strand
AGCAATTATCTTTAGATTATCACTAGAGTTACATGAGATGATTAATACTTCAGAAAGTTAAATTTTTGACAAGTAAGACAAATTCCAATCAAAGACAAAACAATCTTAGAGAACAGTAACTGTAGCACAGGTTAATTAAAGAAAAAGTTACATTAATTTTTATCAATTTTTCAACATTTATAGGTAAAACCCATTCCTATTTGCTAGTGAATTTAGAGATTTACATGGTAATAAACATGGTAATAATCCTTTTACACTTCAATATTTTAACTTGGTATATTCAAATAACATAATTGGATATTTATGTATTATTGCACCAATTAAAATCTTATTTCTTTTTAAATACTATTTCTTTCCATTAAAATCAGAAAAAAATGACACTACTACTTCTAATGCAAAAATCTCACTATTTTAATTCTGAATATTATTATGCCTGACTTTGAATAAATTGATGTACTTTAATACACTACATTACAGCCTCATCTGCAAACATCTGGAAACAAAATAATATATCATTAAATATACAGATTAGTTGAAGTGTGTTACAATATAGAAGCTTCCTTAGCAAGTTAGATAATTGCTTCATTTACACTAGCATCTTATTCCTGCATATGGCTAGTAGTAAGTGTTTCTTAGCAAAAAGTAAGCTTCTGGTATGTGAAGAAAATATTTTCTTTACTGGTATAGGAGGTAAACATAGAGATTGATTTAGGCTCATCCCTACTGCTATGAAGTAGCAATTAATAGTCTTGTGGCAGGATAGCCAGTGCTAGAAGGAGATAACGAAAAATGTTGCATGCGGGTTCCCGGGCATGCTACACGACCAATGTGATCAAGCAAATGCCAACTTTATTCCTGAATAGCTCGGCTTATATACATCGTTCCACCCAATCGCGCAAGCTCATTAACTACAAACAGCTGTGCACACGTGTCTCTTATTTGGTTGCTTAATGCTGAGCATGCGCAGTACATGCGCATGCATCAGCCCTCTCCGCTTCCGTGTTTGCATCCGACTTAGAGCCACGTGGCCTCTAAGTCAATCAGGTCTGGATTGCTCACAACATGTCTGTTGTCTTCCCACAGAAAAATATTCTAGAATTACAGTCATACCAAGAGTGAAGACAAAAACTAATAAACCCCATATTTTATTCACAATTAACACATATTTTTGTAGTTCAGACAATTAAATTCTTTCTCAGTAAGAGTGATAGATTCCACTTATACAGGAAAAATACACTTTTTTTCATGTGATATGCACACTTTCTTTCCAAATATATTACTTAGTGTGTCTGTGTATTTATTCTTCAACAATCTCTTTTTTTGTGCTCTCTTTTGGATATGTTTTTATTCACCTTTTTGGATCATGGTTTTCAGTGTAAGGAATAGCTGTTCATCTGAGTTACAAGAGGTAATCTGAGCTGTTACCTCTTATTAGAAGACAAAAACTGCATACAATATATCACTCATAGTTAGGCTACTGTTTGAAGTTTAGACATTCATAATCATTTATCTCATCATATAGTTTGTCTTAGGATAAGTTTTTAAACAGCATTTAAAAGTGTTAGAATGAAAAACCCTAGTGGAAGTAAAATTGATTTTTTTTTAAAAATTAAAATTATAGATCCAGACTTGGAAATCTTTCAACAGAAAAGGGATAATCTTAAGGTCCAATTCCGACTTTTTTAGCTGTATAGATTACATAAATTGAGAGAACGTGAATTAGGAATGTAACTTTCTTAGTCACTCAAAAGATCATCTGAGTAGAGAGATTTTGGGGAAGTTTGGTAGGAGGGGTATGTCAGAGCCTCTAAATATGAACATAATGTAAATACCTTTCCATATGCCAAGAGTTCTCCGTATGAAACACCCAAAACAAAGTGATGGCATTAGATATTCTGTTGTCCTTTGGTTATAAAACTGAGTAAAAAATAAAAGTAATACATTTTAATTTGTCCTTCATAAGTTACTCAACTTCCCATGATATCTTTTTCCTATTACTTTGTCTCTGTAACCTTTCATAGTATGTAAATCTTACCTTATCATTAATCGTTTTTGTCACCTTTGCATGAATCTCATTAATCTTTGCTACATCTTTACTGAGATGAAGCAACAGAGCTCAAAGTGAGGTTATATTAGTATTTTATAAAACATTACATTTTCTATATTTATTTGTATTCCTAATAATTTGATTTATTCTATACTATTTTATGACACTTCTTTGGAATAGTTTGTTGTTTTGTTTGTAAGAAAAATGTTTATATTTCTTTTCCTTCTGAATTTGTTTGAATAAAGAAATAAAAAGCTCTCCTTTAAATAACCTTTACTGACAGCCAACAAAGTACTTCTGATATATGATGCACTTCAGCATCTATAAGCCCATATTATAAATAATACATGACATTGAATAGTAATTTTTGTGGTGTGATATAAACACAGCACTACATGAGGTATTGTACATCCACATAAAATGCTGTAATTTTAAATGAAGCATTTTCTTCTTCAGAAAGAGTTTAGCAGTTAAGAAATGATAAGTTCAAAAGAAGTAGATAACAGACCTGAACTGTCAAATAATTTATATTCTGTTCAAACATTTAAAATGAAGGCAACAATAGGCTCTTCTTCATGACTGTAGATTTCTTTTCTGTTAATATGAAAATCAAAATCATCTGAATAACTTAATTTCTTCATGACATGAAAGCAACATCTTAGATCAATTATTACAATAATTAATACATTACAAAACATTAGAGTAAAATTTGCTTCCACACTGACCTCTCCACCCCAAAAAGCATTTAGATCACTTTGAGAATGAACCACCTGTTCAATTTGTGTCCAACTGATTTATTTTTAAGAGCTATAGTAATTTCCACGAAGTAAAGCGCAATAGACGTCTAAGATCTATGGTTGTTTTTATTCCTGTAATACTTGAAAAAACAGACACACAAACACAATTCCTCTTTTTTGACCTTCAGCCTCATGTAAGACACTCTCTCTTGAGTCCTTTAAATCGTTCCTTCATGAGTTTTATTTTTTTCCTGTCATTTAATTATTTTATTTATTTTTCTCTTTTTTTTTACAATTGCTTTGTTTTCTTCCTCTAGTTTGGTATTGTTGAGATCTGAGTTGTAAAGCTAGATTTTAATTTCCTTAAACAATTGCCACTTACATTTCTCAAACACAGTGTGTTTTCCTCTTTAAATTATTTTAAATTATTTAATTATCAGCTATCTCAAAACTTACATATGAGAAATTAGCTTCTTAAAATGTCAAGACTGTGTGCCTGTACACAAGCATAAAACCATATTGACTTTATTCCAAAAGTATGCATATTTTTATCAACATTTCACCTCTTCCCATATTTTTATTTGCCCACAAACTAAAAAGGATTGTCTGTGAAGATAATTCTGACATATTTGGCTCTTTATTGGTGAGGTCAGTTAGGATGATTAGGCATTCCCTAACTGCACCTGGAATGCCTCATTCAAGTACAGTGAGTTGGAATGATTAGGGACTCCCTGACCACCTCTGGAACTCCTGTTGCCCACGAAATGTGCCTGAAACTCCTCAAGTCTGGGTCGCAGTTCACATCTAAGAGATGCCAAGACTAACTATCTGACAAGAATTATGGCCATGAAACAATAACATTGACCAAAGTCAACCATCTTGCGATCCTATAAGTAGTGGTCCTAAAAGCAAGACCCCTTGAGCTCTCCTACCACAGCAGACTGTGGCCATGTATCTCCCCCTGAGTTGGGATGCCTCTAAGAGCAGTTTTCATGAAGTTCTGTGAAGTAATTTGGATCCTGCACTGACAGGCGCCAGTGAAGGAAAGAGCAATTCATTGCATTCAGTTTTTTCACAAGGCTTTTCATAGATCAAAATAGTAAATAATTCACTATTACTTGACTCTGTGATTTTCAAAGGCTAGTGGGTACAAAATTTGTTATAATCTGCAGAAAAGAATTCTTAATCAAAGGTTAACCTCTGTGTCTGTGTGTGTGCGTGCATGTGTTTTAACTTAGGAAACTTTGAATCATTAGCTAAGTTGTTATAATAATCATTGATTATTGATTATTGACTAAGTATTGCTAAATCACATAATTTAGTTTTACAATTTGCCATAATAGTCTTAAGATACCTGTTATTGCTGCTATTAATTGCTATTACTTCAAACTTATATAAGACCCATACTTACATGTTAAAACACTTTCACTGAAATCCCAGCACTACACTGCTTTAGTCATAAACTGTTGACTAAGTCGGGGACTAGGACTGGATTCAGCTGTGCCTAGACTCCTCTCTGAGAAGGAGTTTAGAAAGCAAGGGGGCCCGCTCTGAACCTCATGACTCAACGGGAGGGCACTCCTTATACCCTTTTCCCTAAAGTCTGTATACACAACTCCAGCCGGATCCTGATCCAATTTCCCTATCCAGCCACTGTATAAATAATTTCTCCCCCCCACCTCTTGCCAATCACTATGACAGTTGCACCTAAGAACCCTTCTGACCCAATCTGCTTTCACATTCCCTTCACACAGTAAGTAGTAGAGTGAATCTTGCCATCAAATTCTTAGTGTCGTACTTTTCACAAACCTATATTAAAATCATTTTCCCCTCATATCTTTTACAGTGATTCTTTGGCTGACCGCTAAACCTTAACATCTCTTCCCCATGACAATTGGACTCTGAGTTTTGTGTCTGTGATGAAATTACGAAAAAAGACTGTAGACCTAACTAAAAGATGGTAGAAGTAATACCACAAACTGGATTCCAATGGAGTCCCCTTTGCAGAATGTGTTATCTGTAGGTAGAAAAAATCAAGTTTATAAACTGTAGAAAATATTGTGTTAATAAGGAATATGATTTGCAGATATAATTAAAACCAACAATTTAAAAAATACTTTTGGGCATACTTTAATGCACTATTATGAAATAATTTCAAAATTATTTCAGAATAGTTCTTCAGGGTTATGATGAACTCTACTGGAATGTAACTGATAATATGAAAATATTTGTAAATGAAAATTTTCCAGAATAAAATAATGTTGGTTTGATCAATCAATAATTATTGTAGTTACAGATAAATCTAGCATTCTTTGCACTGGTGGAATCCCTGTCAAAATTTTCTGAAGACAATGGACAGCTTTTCAGTTCTTGCTTTTTACCATGCACAAAACCTCCATAATATTCTGTGAGGCTGAATATTTCTGTGGGAGTGAAATGAGCAGGAGCTAGGGTTGACCACTGAGATGAACAAGCATGAAGCAATTTCCCCACTGAATTGCACATAGTGGGCCCGAGATATCAGGACAGATAAAGTCAAGCGCTGCCTGTCACATGATTCTGTAATGTATGGGTCACAATCACAAGGCCACAGGAGAGCTTCTTATACACTTGAATGAACTAAGCAAAAATTTGCATAAAACTTGCTTTTTACTGTGTGACCTCATCATAGGAATGAAAACGGAAGAAAACCTGATGATCAGTAGTAAAATGTCATCATAAATAGGTTGATATGACAAATCCTTTTATTTCTGTCTTGAAGTGGGGTAGATGTTTTTTTAAATGGAAACTATTTAAATTTCTTAAAGAAAGAGGAAAATCTTACCTGCCATGAAAACTCCATGAAAAAACCAAGCAATCAAGGCATTAGATTTAAATAATGACAATTAATAACAGCTATGTTACCGTAAACACATCATCAAAACTGAGACAATATTTGAGAACTAAAAACATACTTCTGAATGTAACAAAATAATTATCCTACTTTTTTTTCACCATTTACATCTGGGCAGGGTAAACTTGCTTTCTTTAAGCTGTGTTATAAACAGTAATGGGAAGATTTCCACCAGAACTACGAAGGAATGTGGAGAGGTAGACAACGAATCTTCCCAAACTACTCTAGCTCTTGAGCTACTTAGTTGACCACTTTCTTTCCCACATAGTTTACAGACTTAATTTAACAAGTTTAAATAAGCAATTTTCTTACAGAGTAATATTTTTTGTGTCTGCTTAACACTCCAGGGCAGATACCCTACAGCTTACAGGCTCTAGGTATGGTGGTTCAGTAGATATACTTGACTCAAATATTCTCAGTCAAATTATATTAGTTGATGATGATGAAGGGAGAACATCTTAAGAGCTTGCATAACAGGTTTCATCTTGATATTATCTTGAAGTCTGGTCACCAGCAAAAAATTAACTTTAAATGTAAGGATGCTCTAAGTATAACATGCTCTAATGATGCACTTCAGCTGATAAAAGTTTTTTCATATTTAGACTCTTTCAGCCCAACTTTCTGTCTTTGGGGTGACAGTTCTGGTTTGTTTTTGAACAGCTTCCTTCCCTAGTGCTTCCTCTGCTTTGTTAGGATGTATCTTATCCAGGAAAATATTTCCTATCTCCCTGTCCCAAACCAGGAAGGACAAACTCACGACTGTCATAATTTGTTGTTCTGTCATAATTTGTCTAAAGATTCTAACAACTTTCTTTTCACGTCCATTTGAAATGAATGATAATCTGAGATTTGAGCATGTTTCTTCTCATTATTTGTTCAACATGTCTTTAAACTCATAAATTGTGCTTGTAAAATGTCATCCATTGTCTGTGGCAAGCAAAATCAATATTATATATGTAGCAAATCTCTGTTGGATCTTTCCAGACGTGTGAGGGAGGCCATCCATACCATCGTATGTATTTCTGCCCATTATGAGTCCACTTATGCGAGTTTTTACATATAAAGAAGTATGGGTGTCTGGCTATTCCTAAAGGCACTAACTGAAGGGTTTGCAGTTATTTTACATTAGAAATATTCTTTTTCTGTATTTAAGTTTTCCCTGATCTATATTCAGCTAAATAGGCCAAAAAATATGCTAGACATGCATATTTATGCCTGTGGCTGATATAGTTTTCCCAGGATTTGTTCTCCGTCTTCAGGGGAAAATACTGTCTTGTGTCCAGATTAAATACACTTTATATGTCTATTAAGGACCTAAACTAATAGAGATCTTTATCATGTCAGCTTTTCTACTGTTCCTATTTTATATTCTGTTACATCAAAAAGAGAACAGGATCTTGGCTGGTCTATTTCTATTACGTGTCAATACATTTCTAGGATATCTTAGTCTGTTTTGGAAAACTCCACAAAATCATAGTGCTCAGGTTCTGACAATTTATTTTAAGGGCATCTGTGCTGGTAAATCCAGCCTTATGCAGGGCTGTTTAAAGACATATGGCTGATTTCAAATATCAAGGTTATTACTATTCAACTGCCATGGCCTCAAACCTTGGCATCAAACCACGGCATCAAACCACAAACAAGTTTTTCTCTCAATAATAATAATTCATAAAGGTTTCTATTTGTTTCACATTGAATGTTAGATTTCCTTTTGCAGAGTGAGATTTCCTTTACCTCGCAGGGAGTTACTTCAGAGCTGCTGTTAGTACCATGATAAGATGGACTGCAAGTCCAAGGTAAAGACTGAAGGACTAGTGCCATTTCCCAAACTGGTAGTATGCATTCCAGTCATAACAATGGTTAACTATAAAGGTCAACATTACATCTCAGATAAGTATTAGTAATGCTGAGAGGTTGTACGTTTTGAAACTAGACTTCTAGCTCCTGACTACTTTTGATATTGATAACACATGTCTAAGTTTATGTTCTTTTTAATATCTGCTTAAATTAGAAATAAACTATCATGGTGTTGTTATTGTTTGTTTGTTTGCTTCTTTTATTTCTTTCTTTGTTTTTCTATGTCTCCTTTGCAGCACTGGAAAAGCAGAAAGGATTATGGAGGTAAAACTACCCCCAAAAATGCAGTAAAAGAGTTTAATGGAATATAGTGAAGGTGAAAGATGAAGATGCTGCTGCTATTCAGCCAGCATAAATAATAGGAGACGCTGTGGCTAGCTGGGCATAAGGTACTCCTGGAGCATTTTCTAAATCTTCCAAGTCTTTGGATGACTCTAGAAATGCATTAGAGGAATGTTAATATAATGATCTTATCTCTTCTCTCATATCCTTCATCAGATGTGCATTATACATGTTGAGACTGAAAGTGAAGGTTCAATGTTAAAGTGTAGAATCACTTCATCAAGTGGAATTAGGTCCATTAGAACACTGATCCTTGCTGGTACTGTGTAACCAAGCTAGTACAAAAGGAAGAGGAAGTAAGCCCTAATACTTTATTGCTATGTCTTCTTTAAACACTCAGGTGGATATGTTATCTTTGTTTTAAAAAGACTCAGCTATCTTTCCTATGAAATTTTCCTTAATTTTATTAGTTTGGGAAGGACTGTAGATGTCCATGCTATTCATGTCCCTAGTAAGAACTGACAAATCTGAGAAAATTTGGTATGTGAAAGTGAAAATAGCAATGCCTCATCTCACTTACTTACTTCTATTCTTATCTGTTTTTTCTTTTGCAACCAATAATTTTCTTTCACCTTTTATAATTTTGATAAACAAGGCCAAATATAAAAATCACACTTGTCTGCCTTCCCTTGTCACCAGATACTCACTTCAGATAGTTGGACACTAACTTGCCTCAGCATATGCTTTTTCTCTCTGGAGGTTGTGTAACTCTGACAGCAGCAACCAGAAGGGAGGATGTATGTATTGGAATACACATGTCCAACACTGCAATAAACCGCTTGCAGTGACTAGCAACAGAGCTACTGAATTAGTATGTGTTTGGCCTTAAAATAGGGTGCAGCTTTTGTTGGTGTTGTTTTTTGACTTGTTGGGGTTTTTTTAGTTTTTAATATGACAGTCATACTGTGTATACATGGCACTTCATACAGACAGTCACATTTTACTCACACTTTATCTGAAAGATCATTTTTTAACTTTCATGCCTTGTAGAGATGTCATAAGAGTAGCAGATGACTCTGGCATTCCATATTAATTCCATAACAGTGAACTTCATAATATACAATCATTTATGGGGAACACTGACTTTTCTCTGTGCTGAAGACACTTCCAAATGGACTATGACCATAAATTTTTTACTGTGATCCGAAGGGAGAAAGTCTTTTATGAAGGCTAAAATACTGATTTCTCTAATCTCTTTATCACACCAGTGAGCTTCCAACTAGTTCATCCATAAATTAAGTATTTAATGGGAAATCATTTAAGTTAATCACAGATGTTGGAGCTTCCAGAGAAATAATACAGGATTCATAAGGAAGCTCAAATTAAAACAATAGATTCTTAACAACTTGCTGCATAGAAGGAAAATTCCTCTAGCTGGAAGTCTGAAGGCTTTGAATGGCACTAATCAGCAAAGAGCTCTAAACAATTCCAGACATCTGAATTTTTTCCCCAATTTATCAATGTTTTGGCTTCAAAATGTAAAGCGAGTTCTTTTTAAAATAGATGGACAAAATGGCCAGTGCTTCCAGAAATGAGAGCTTTAAACTCTGCTTCTACTAATACATTTCTAGTTCATTGTGCTGTCATGGTCATGAACAAGTGATGTTGCCTTTGGTGGGTTTGTTTTCATAAATTAAAGGAAAGAAATTGACTAATCTCCAGTGTATATTGATATTATTTTATAACAATTGATAATTTGATTTCTTATGAAATATTACACATTTTTAAAAATTGGATTGAAGAACATATATAGCAGGAATCAGCAGAGTTCATCCTACCTTATGATTATTAAAATCACAGACAGAAAGTAGGCATTAGGCATTAAGAGATCACACTTCCACAGTAAGATGTTATTTCCCTCTTTCTTCTATGTAGACATTTCAAATACTATGTTGTATAACATTTGCTCATTCAACTTGATGGTGTATTTGCTTATGTTTACAAAGCATTTAAGTAAAAAAAGAGCCAGTTTAGAATTTTAATTATTATTTTTTTAGAAAAAGTAGGACCTTTACAAAACTGACGTGCAATGTTGCCAAGTAGTTAAAGTTGCTGTTGACAAACTTTTCCGTATTTAATTTGCTAAGTAAAGGCTGAAAAGAAATCTGTAGGTAGAAGATTTGTATAAAATTCTGATATATTCTTATTCTATTTCCACTATAAAAAAGATTATTATGCATAGGAACAGCTGAAATAGATTTTTCTATTACAGGTGTAGTGCTGCAGGGGAGGCTGGGAGAGAAGGAGGTTTTTTTAAGACTTTTTTTGTATTTTGACAGCAAGTATTCCGCTGGGACATCTAATAGTCAGAAACAATTCATTTTCACAAAAATGTTAATAGAAAGAGATAGTTCTTCTTCCTTATATTATAATGGGAATATTTGATAAATACGGTTGACATCCACTTAAGTGAACTATTTTTTAATTCACAATATAAGTGACCTACTTTATTTATAAATTTTATATTACATTCTACCTTTTAAATACTTAATTTGTGTATTTTCATTTTCAGAAAAGTAACAATTTAAATATTTTCTTCTTAACAAATGTATGAAAAATTTAGATTTCTCTTCAGGATTTATTCTGATCAATTCTGTCTATTCTGCATGAATGTATGCGTGCAGAGGTGTCAGTGACAATAGGAAAGGGGACCATGGGTCATAAGGGTTGTTAGAACTGAGTGCCAACAACTGGTGAGACCAGGGTATATGTTTCCCTAGAAAACTTCTGTTTTCTTCAAATGTCAGTGCTTGTGTGTATGTGTATGTAAGTCACTACTGAACTTTACTACTAAACTTTAAACCTCAGGAGGTCCTAGGTCCAGGTGCCAGCTACTGTGAAGAGAAAGGATCTGAGGCCAACTGTTGGAGGGATAGATTGTCTAGGGTCGGCTATAGGAAGGATTCATAGTGCTTGTATAAGTCTGTACACCAGTAGTGAATTTCAGTCCTGGTCAGGCAGAGGGAAGGAACAGGACCGAAACATCTATGTTGTTCATGTTTGCAGGAGTTTTGTGTGCTTCTGCCCATGTTAGTATTTGTGGCCAGCCATGTGTCTACTTGTTTGTTCTCTTACTGTGTGCACACTTGTGTGTGGACCCATTGGGAAATACAAGTCTGGCTTTGCCACTGGGAAGTCCTAGGAACACAGTACTGTGGCAGGTTTGCCTCTATCAGACTAGACTCCGTAGACTTTAACAATGTTGAAATTCTGATTGTTGTGACATAATGTGCAGCAGTGCTGACTACGTTTATCATATAGGTGACATGACTTTACAGTAACATTTCTGTTATATACATTATTTAAAGGACACTACGAGATTTAATGGATTTGTAACTTTTCAGCCATCCACTTTATTGTTAGGTAGTCTCAGATGCCTGGTCAGAAACTTCCATTCTCTCATTCCTTTGCATGACCAAGTTACCTTTTTCAGATCTTAGTAAATCTAAAGGAGAAAAAGAGCAGAGAGGAATAAAACACAACCATGCTGAGAAGATCAACAGTATGGCATAAATGTATGGAATAAGACATTAATCTCAAAAGACCATGATCTTATGTCCACTCTGCTGGAAAACGTCAGGTTTTTTTCCCCTCAGGGTACTGTTTTCTTTCTACAATATTGGATTATATGAGTGGGAGCAATGGGATGACGCCAAAATCCTTTATGTTAAAGTTTGGCACATATATGTACACATACAGTTATACACACACATATATATCCATACACATACATATATAGGTATGTACATTAAGCAATCATAATTTTTGTCTCAATTAACTCTCTGCTCAGAGTCTTCTAATGAACTATAGGTAATATGCTTGTTCTCCCTTTCATATCTTCTAATTGCAAGAGAATATTGCTGTAAGATGCAACAGGTATCATAGCTCATCACATTTTATAATTAAATGAAAAAGTAAAAATAAATTCACCGAGGAAAAGTACTGCATGTACTATGACATTTATATATTTATGAAGTTCTAGAAATTTTAATGCTGAATTCTCAAATAAGTTTTGTAGTTCTGAATAATAGATACACGGTGACTAATATTTACTGGAAAACAAAAATATTATACAAGTTCCTTGTGTGAACTCTAGGATTTCATTTAGCTTCATGAGTCTGACACAGTCACACGGTTCTAAATTAGTTTATAGGCTTTAATTTAGTTATTACTTACTTAGAAATTACATGCTTGCCGATGCTGAAGTGGCAGCTAACACATAGCATAGCTTGAAATAGATATACCGCGTTGAGCTGTGATAATTAAGGAGCTATAGCTCCTTTAATTTCTTCTGAATTCTCACCCTTAACTGTTTGGTTAAGAAAACATTTCTTTCTAATACATTTCATAATTGAATAGCTGGAGATATGTAATGGATTTGCTCAAAATATAGTTTCCTTCTGGGAAGTAACTGTCTAAAACAGTACCTTCTTACCATGTAGTCCAGCTTTCTGTGCATAAGGTGTTCATGTACCTGCATTATTGCCTTCTATTTGATTTATTCATAATGTTTTTATTTGTCTTTTTAAAACACCTGCGGGCTTCCAGTACTGATGTGTACTGTGGTAGGCAACTGGTAAAGAAAATATGCATTCCAAATATTTTACAAGCTGAAATTACTAATTAACATTGGTTTAGATTATGTTATTCATGGAATTAAGGGAAATTGATTGTGCATTATCAGTGAAGATATGTAACTAAGATGCAATTGCATTTCACTTTTGTCAGTATAAGAGGGAAGTCTGGTAGATTTAGAGTTCAGTTGTGTCTTTTCTCCTGCTGTTGAAGTGGGTGCTAAGGTACAATCCTTAATTAGCTTTTAATCAAAACCCATACTTAGTTTAGAAGCTCTTCAGTATGAGGGGGGTAGGGTTTTTCTCACTTTCCTATTTCTGGATTCTGCCACTTCTGGCACTACAATTTGCCATGTTTTTCTTCTCTGTGTCCAAGCAATGATCTTCTCAGTGCCATTTGCTCTGTACAAAGGACATGGAGAAGCAGAATTCAACTAAGTTTCCTCAAAATTATTAGAAAATACAATGTAAACAACCATTTCAGTTATGCCATCACTAAAGAAAATTATACTACCAAGTTTTCAGTGCTGGAGATGATGAAAATTTATCCTGTGTATTACCTTTTGTCAAGCAAGAACCTAGGACCAAGTCCTTAGTACATGTACTATAGCGCATGCAAATAATGATACATTTATCCAGAAATCTTCCTAAGAAAGCTCAAAGCTTATATTTAGTCAGGAATTAGGCTTTTCTTAAAAGTTAATTAGCTGCATATTTTTAAGTTGTCTTTTACTTCTCATAAAGAAATGACTGGAGACAATCACAAAAATCAGTGGTGCCCAGCAACAGGACAAGAGGCAATGGGCACAAACTGGAACACAGGACGTTCCACCTGAACATGAGGAAGAACTTCTTTACTGTAAGGGTAACAGAGCACTGGAACAGGTTGCCCAGAGAGGTTGTGGAGTCTTCTTCTCTGGAGATATTCAAAACCCGCCTGGACGCGGTCCTGTGGACCCTGCTCTAGGCACACCTGCTTTAGCAGGCGGGTTGGGCTAGATGATCTCCTGAGGTCCCTTTCAACCCCTACCATTCTGTAATTCTGTGATTCTGTGACAAAATCTCAATTGAGAACCACATTTTTGAGTGCTTAGGGTAAATAAAAGGAAAGTGCATAGAGGAGCTGTACCCAAGGATTATTGTTGGTATTTTCTTTGGCAGAGAGCCTTGATTTTATACATCTTTGTGCAGCTACAACATTCTCTTTCTCCAGGGAAAATGATACTTGCAATTTTTTCTCATGATTGAATTAGTTAGTGATTTTCAGTCACAGGTTTGCTTTTTGGGAGGAACGGTGGCAGATTCACTGCTAAGACTGGCATCATAGTTGTGAATTGTTGTATCTTGTAGGTATTTGGATGTTAATTTGCCCTTGAAAAGAAAGTACTTTGTTGATAGCAGACGTGTACATGCCCGCTCTATAATTCTTTTAAAAGTCTCACCTACCCACAACAACAAAAAAGTAAAAACCTTTGTGCATTTCCTTGTCATGTTTGGGAAAGAATAAAAAGTTCTTAATTGCAGATCCTCTTGGAAGCATCAAGATGAAGATATTGTGTGTTTATAATGCTTGTCTCTTGAAAATGAATTAAGTCTCAGAGTGAAAGAAATAGAAAAAGAAAAATGTTAGAATGTACAAGTGAATCTTGACCAGCAGATGGAAAAAATGTGAAGTAACTAAAAATAGCCAAAAGTACAAACGTATGCATGTTTAGATTTATTTAAAAGAATAAAAAGGTAATATAAAAGAGTATTTTCTTTACTAGTATTCACTCCAGAGATTTGTAAACTCATACATATTATATGATAATGCAAGTTTTATGCAAATGTTTTCTCTGCAATTCAAACAATAACAATAAATATTTTCTGGGTTAATGTGAAATACCTGACATTTGTGTAAGCACTTGCTGTATTCTAGTTTGTTTCTGACATTGGATTTAGTTTCTATTATTGCTTAATTTACATAATTCACAACAAATCCCTGATCAGAAATATTTCTGCAACCTCCACAGTATGCACTGTGTGATATGAGTTTGTAGTGAATCAAAATTAAGGCAGTATTTTCTTCCATACTAAGATTACAATTAAAAGGATTTCATTTCCCAAGGGAACAAGTCATCAGGGAAATATTTGCATTTTACAGTTTATGTACACTACTTTATACTCCAGATAAACTAGATCATTGTCCCTCCTTGCAAGTCTTCAATATTTCGAAATACAACATCCTGTAATTTCAGAAAGAATAGATCGTTGGCAGTCATTATTCATGAGTGTATGTATCATTCGGCATCATAGCTCATAAAAATTTATTTCCCAATTTTACATTGAGTTCAAACTAGTTTGCAGTGTCTCATACTTTCTTACTTTAAAATTGTGTTTGTCCTGTGTTTTTCATTACTATTATGAGGGAAGAAAATATGAAAAACACTGTAAATTATAAAATACTGAAGTAAACTAACTTTTTTAAATTTTCACACACAAATAGCAATTTATTAGTCATATATTTAGGGTTAATAAGACTTGCATAAGCAAAAAACAGGATTAATTGTGGAAAAGTGGTACACCATTTTTTCATTTTACTGAAAATTTAACTTTGAAAGGAAAGGAATGCAACTATGAAGTGAACAAATTTATAGTAAATCAGTAGAATGTGCTTAATGGTTTAAGATTTTTACTGTATTTATTAGGAATAGCTATGGACTTTTCATTTTTTCAGGTAGTAATTTAGTTTTATATACTACATAAAAGCTTCTTCCCAAAAAGCATACTAAAACCATACTAAACCCAACACATCAAAAAGAGAAAAAAAAGGGCAAAGTTACACAACTTATGTAACAGATATTTTTCTCTGAGTAACCCATTGATTTGGAACTGGTTAAAGCTTCTGCTAGTTTATTTAAAAAAAAAAAAAGTTTTGGAAACAGAAAATATCTCTCTTTTCTTGTTTGTAAGTTATTATGAACTTCATTAATGCCTATTAACTTTTTAAAGTGATAAAATCAGATACAATCCTCTCATTTTTTTGTTTAAGAACTTGCTATATGCATAGCTATGTTTCTCTCTATATTCTACTTAAATTCTCTCCGTTCAGCCTTATAATCTGAGGAGAAAGAAATTATTCAAATGACAATTTCAGAAATATTTCAATAAAAGGTTTTGTTTTAATTTTCTTATGCTTTTCATTTAAGCTGTATGTCTCTTGAGGAAAAACTGATTTTCCCCAGAGAATTACAACTACCGTTCCCCAGAAAAATCCATGGTTTTGACAATATTAAAAATAGCTAAACAAACCAATATCATAAAAACCAAAACCCTCGCAACGACACCAGCCACGTAGCCAGGAGTTGACGTTCATTATCTTTCTATTCCTGGCTTCACCCTTACCTCTAACCGGTAGAATGGAGGAAAAGATGACCTGCGCACCGACATGTTTCACTCGCACCCCCAGGGCTCTGTAGTCTTCCTTAATTCTGGTCAGACTCCGGTGTGCAGTGTCATTTGTACCCA
>VZSC01000048.1:117208-129157 GCA_013398225.1 Steatornis caripensis | reverse complement strand
GCATCTGTAGGTGTTAAAGTTTCAAATCTGTTTTGGGTCTTGATACTGGAGGGTGGAGACCGAGGTGGAGCCTTGCTTTTGCGGGTCACCAGGGTCCAAGGCGCCTGGTTCTCAGCGTCGTCCTCTTCACCAACGTGGTTCTGGAACCACCGATCTATCTCCCTCTCAGATCCATTGATGCTGCGCAGCCTCCTGACCGTTTCCTGCAGCTCGGCCACCTGGCGTACCAGGTCATCCACCTGGGCGCACTGAGTGCATGTACTTACCTTCTCCTTTCTGTTCTTTTTTCAAAATGATTATTTTTCTACCTTCTTTCTCAGATTTATCTGAAAATATTTGAGTCTTCACAATTGAATGCAATAATTTGCACTTGCTGCTACATGTGAATGAGAAAGGATCACAATGGAGAAGGAAATGGAACAGTAGAACTGGGAATAGATTTCCCCTGTATATAGGTCCCATATGCAATATTATATGATTTTCGTTGTTGTAGCTAGAGAGAAATAGATTCAGGTCTTCTGGCTCAGTTTACTATTTCCGCTTCTTCCTAACGAGTAGCAATAAAACTTAAATTTTCCTACTCCTTGTTGTATAAATGGTATATAAAATTTTAGATTTTGTTGTCACTTTCCAACTTAATCTTTCACAGATACTGAAGTTTACTAGAAAATATGACTAATTTTTTTTATTTTTTCTTTTTTTAGTAATATACAATCTTACTGGGCTGGAGTAGTTTTGTCCAAAACCAATTAAAAATATTCAGTAAGAAATAGATACTTTTGTATTATGAACAAGAGGATGAAATGTTTCACTCATGTTCTGTTTCTTTAAATTATTTAAAAGAAAGAAAAGTTTAAAAGAGCATGTCATGAGGTGTTTCAGTCATTTCTATATCAGAAAAAAAAATGGGGAAAAATATTGATTTGGTATTTATAAACTTAGACATAATTAATGGCAAAAGGTCAAATAAAAAATCAGTGTGACTTCTTAACCCAGGATATTTATCCCAGTCAACCTACAAATTACAACAGCATCTCGATCTAGCTTGCAGTGAAATCAAAGACAGACTGAACATGTCTTAGAACAGGTTAGGTTGGGGGGGAGGGTTAGATTTTGTTTTGTTTTTCATTTCACAGTATTCTTTTATTTTAAGTTAGCGTGGTAGAACTTTAAACTAAAAAGGACAGATAAAAACTTTTTTTAAAATACAATATTAAAGAGTGTATACTTTCTCTTTTTTATTTTTAATATTAATTTTCTCGATCATTCAGAATAATTTCCAAAGTAATCACATTGGTTTTTATCTAATCTTTAGAGTTTGGCTTGTTTCCTGAGTGACAAAACATGATTAGGTCTATTTTGTAAAGTAACGGAAAAGGTAATTTATAGAGATGCTTGCAGAAAGGTAAGTCTACAGATACGTAATGCATATTTGCAATGCTAACACAATACAATGATTTTGGAATCTAAAACCAATTATCTAATTTGTTTTTTTAAAAAAATATCAGTGGAATTCTTTAGAGCAGCCCTCTAACTGACAGAAATGTAAAAAATTGTTTTGATTAACTTTTGTCACTGCTGGCCATCTCTGTCAAAGCTTCATAGGCCTAAAAGTAATCTTAAGAGGGCTGGCAGAAGGAATACTGGAGTCTCATACAATTTTGTTCTTCACTTTAAAATATTTAGTGATTTGCTTGAGATGCACTATTACCTAAAATTCTTTATGCAAATATAGACTGAATTCACAAAGCAGTTGGCATTTTCAAATTTATTAGAGAGTCACTTTCTTAGGGAACATATAGAAATGACTGAGAAAAAAAATGAATATTTTGTAGAATTTTGATTATGTTGTTGAATTTTTATTTCTACTGTCAAGTAACAGATACAATATTCAATAAAGTAATAAATATTTTGTATACGATAGTACATACAAATATTTTCCTTCTACATACTTCAATATTTTTAACTATCTGTCCATGAATATTATAGTACGTAGTAGTGTATCAGGAATATCTTCACATTTAAAACTTCCTGGCCTGAAGCAAAAGTTTCAGAGAACATCTGAATACTGTATTAATCCAAGAAGATCAAGTTCATTTCCATGATGTGAAAAGCTATAATAACAATCCTTAGTAGGAACAAAAACAGCTGAAAGTGCATGATATTCACAGTTCATGAGTGGAATTATGATAAAGTCACATTCTAAAAACACAAACAAAAAAAAGAGAAAAGAAAAATGGACCTGAAAATTCATAGGTTTTAATCTTGTTAGTGATACTGCTGCCACTATCCATATTCTTCACACACATACACGCAAGAAAAAAAGCGAGACAAATGGCTCTCAGAAGGCCATTAATAACTTGATTAATTTCAAGTATATGTGTAATTCCCAGTTTGAATGCTTGCCCAAAGGATTGTACAAACATAATCTGTTCATTAAAAGGTAATGTTTTTGTAAATGTAAAGAAGTTAGGTTAATGAAATAAGTTAGAGAATTTTAGGGCATCTAAGTACTTGTTCTGATTTAGATATGAAGTATGAAGCATTAGACTTACTAGGAAATACCACCAAAAATGCTTAATATTTTATTAAAATACATGTTTTCAGTAAAATATTATGAAATAGTTAGATACTCTGTATAACTTTTAATGAGGCAACAGATCTTTCATCATACTGCCAGTAAAAGATACAGACTTGTAAGTAGTATTTTTCTTTTTTTTTTTAATTACTTTTAGATTTCTTAGCTTCTGTTCTCATCCTTTTAGAACAATGATGTGAAAAAAAAATATATTGAATGTGACATGTCTTCATCTGTTTGGAACTAATAATGCCTTCACAACAAACAGTTGTTTTAGTACCTGCTGGATATTGATGTAAAATCACAGTGGATGAAAACATATGGAATAGTTATCTAATCTGTGTGTTCATCTCCTGACATAATCGGGTCATTCCTTCAAGGTTTCCAGAATAAATTAAATCAGAGGGAAACTCTCAAATTAATTTTAAATGAGGTTGTTCACTCTACAAACCTGGTATTAAGTGTAGAATATTTCGTGTCTTTGAATAAAATGGTCACAGTCCACAAATGTTGAACGAAACATTAGTCTTTCTCTTACTGTCATTTTGTTATCTTTCCATACTCTAGAAATACATTCAGTTCTCAGTAGAAAGCAGCACAAAATGTTCCATGAAAGCTAACCAAAAAACCTTATCCAGCTCCTGAATATGAAATAATGTTATACATTAGGGCTGTAAATCTTTACCTCGGTGGGAAGAGCCCTGTGTCACATCACCTCCATCGCTGTGCTGTCCCTCCACACAAACTACCCCTCTAATGGCTAAAGTCTTCTTGTTGTGCTCCTTCTCACCAGCTCCACAGAGGTGACCTCCTCAGCAAATGTGTAAGATCCAAATGCTCCCTAATCAGCAGTCCAAGAATATGTCTACTCATCTGTTGGAGAAGACTGATGGCTTTTCCTTTTCAAGGCCTGCCTTATAAAGGCCTCCATTCATAAGGCAGGCACAAATCCACAAACACTGCTATTCTGATGATACAATTCAGCATGTCTGGACATGTGAATCCAGACAAGGCTTATTCACAAGTTCAGAGCTTCTTATTACTATCAGGATTCAGTCAACTGTATATAACTATGAGAATTTAAGAGACCATAATAACTTTGGTGCGCATTAAGAAAAGGTAATAGTCTACTCTGAAGCCAAGACGTATAATAGTAAACTTATTTTCGCCAAAGGGAGGTCACAAATTTTCCAAGGAACATAGGCATATAATAAGTATACTCTTAAGGTTGAAAAAAATATTTTAGCAAATGAAAAATTCATCTGGAATCCACGTTTATGCAGATGAATATATTTGTAAAATCTAAAGACAAATATCCTAGCTTTCTTAATGAAATCTAGTTTTAATGAAACTTTTATTTTAAAATGTTAAAAATTAACTTCAGTAAATTAGTTCTTTATTATTAATTCTTTATTTTTCATGCCAATGGTTAAGTCTCAAGTCTTACATATTTTTAATTATTGTCAGTACATAGTCAAAACTATTAATCATTAACAATCTTATCTTAAATTGGCTGAATTGACATTGTTATTATAATGGATACCTCAGTCCACTATACTCTGGGGAAACTGAAACAAACCCTTGGGTAACAGATAACTCATCCAGAACAGTAGTAATTTTGTAGAAAGTGATACATTTAAATGCTTGAATTAATTTTCCTTTGTATGTTTAATGTTTAAGAAGTCCTTGGCTACTTATTTTATCTGAGAGAAGAAGAAAATGAAAACTAATCATGATATTTTGCTTTGAGATAAAGATATTTTGTCTCTACAAATTCAAGAATGAGAAAAACATTGAGAAAAAAACCCAAAACAACAAAACAACACACCAGAGAGTTTAGGATCTACTACTTTTACTTTTGATTGGAATCAGAAGTTTTCTAGATAATGTGGTAACTAGGTTTCAAAATTTAGAGCAGAAATTGTGCCAGCATTTTCACTACAGCTTCTTTTCTACACAGAAAAATTTTGCAAACTTCATTAGTGGTATTAATAATAGCAGATTGCATGTAAATTTAAGAAAATTTTTTGTCAGTTACTATGGAGTGGTTTGATTTTTTGTCCCCTCTCATTTTTAACTATTCTTAGTTTATTAACGATAAATTCTGTATAGAATATGCTTCCAATATTCTAAAAATCATACATTACTGCTACCAAAGTAAGAGGAGATAGAAACATATGCATCTACCTTAAAGGCTGAAAGAACGACCTTCTGTTCATCACAAATACTAAGTACTGAAGCAATTAATAAAAAGGTAAAAATTACAATGATAGCAAAAAAGAAAAAACTGAAAAAAGTCTTACCATGTTACTGTTATATTTCTCTGTCACTCATAGTACAAAAATCCTGAAAGTAATTTTTGTCATATGTTTTTTGTAATCAATCTATGAAATAACTGTTTATGAAGTAAAGATGTCATATGATAACTTTAGGTCCAACTTGAACAGTATTGCGTAATCAATCTCAATATAATTAATGAGATTTCTGGAAGTTTAACTCACATACTTTCTTCATTCATTTAAATTCCAGACAGGAAGATTTTGAGGTCAACTTCTTACATCTGCACATATCGATGTAAAATACTAATGCAACTTAGAAGGAAATATATACTTATTAATAAACCAAAAAGTGTAGGCAAAATTAGCATAACATGATTTGAACTAAAAAATGGTCACAAAATTTATGTTCTTAATTAACAGAACAGAAAAAGAAGGGATATCGAGCAACAACAAATGACATTTTCACTTGCATTAAAATTATTAACTATAAATCTGTTTCTTTAAGGAGATAGTATTTCTGCTTGCTGTGTAAATGTACCGGTTTCTAAGGCCAACAATCAAAGTAGACTCAATTTGCTAGCAAAGTCAATATGCAGTTTTCTCATATGATTCTCATTCTCTTTAAGTCATAAAATAAAAATAATAACAAAATAGAAAACTAAAACTTAACAAAGCTGGAAGTCTTAGATATCCAAACCTTTGAATCCATACCATTGTATCTAGGGGTCATATTTTTATAAAAGTAATAAAAGTAATGTGGAGGGTCATTTATTATTCATTTCACCATAAAATAATTTTACTTCTTTGTCTTGCTAGAAGAAAGTTTTCACTTACTTTGCCTATCTCCTCTAAAATTATCAGGTTTGAAAACTAAGAGAATGATGGATTGTTTAATGGCAAGGTTAAGCATGTATATTTTGCCAAAAAACTTAAATACAAAAAAACCTTACAGAAGTTCCATGTTTTTATATTACCATAGCGGATATTATGTGAATTATTCTATCAGCCTTATTTGAAAACAGCAATCTATGTTTATACTGATATAAAGCTTACACTAGGTTTTTATTTTTCAAATTCAGGAGTTCTACAGAAGTTCTGCTAGTCTGTCAGCACTCAAGAAAAAAACATGAAATGTTCATCAACATAGAACATAAGAGTAAAATGTAGGTCAATTCACTCAAGTATTTACAGAAAATATCATGGAGTTAGTATTTTTTATTAAATGAGTTGTGAGAATTAGTAGTGACAGAAAATATCAGAAGTATATGAAATATGATTTAAGAAAAAATATTTTCTATTTTGGTTTGCCAATTCCACTTTTTAATAGCAGAGTTTATGTTATCTTTATTATAACAAATTGAACAGTTAATGAGCTAGCCTTTCCTGCCTTGGAGACTACTAGATCATTACATTAAAACCTTTATGACACATATGATGCTTACACTTCCCTGAAAAAAAAAATCTCAAATACAAAACCAAATCATTATCAAAGACTCTAATTAGTTCAATATATATAAAGTATTATTTTCTGGATAATTACATGATTTCTTTAGTACTCGAGGGGCATTTCACAGGTACTTGTCTTTTTTTTTTTCCCCCCCAGCCACTCAGGAAGATTCTTCTATTCTATGTTTTGCACCTAAGGAGCAGTTGTTTAATATACTGTAAGTGAATTTGAATTTTATTCAATTTTTTTTTTTACTTTATCTTACTGGTACCGCCTGTGAATAATTGAAGAGTAAGTTCTGCTTTAATATGCAGTAAAGAAAATACATTGTGTCTGATTTGTCTGATTTTAAACATATTTGATGTAAAGAAAATATTTAGTGATAAATTATAATTTTCTTAAAAACTTTTCTTCCTTTGCCATATATAAACAAACTAACTACATAAAGCATTATTTCATTGCACTCATTAATTTTTTTACAGGTATAGGAATCAACAAACCCCTTTTAGAAATTGTGATACAGACAAAAAATTACTAGTACAAATTAATCTATCATGATTTAGTGTTTTTGCCAGTTGTCAATGTCAAACTATTATATACGTTTAAAAATCACAGAAAGTATGGAAGTTTGGTTTTCTTTCTTTTTTTTTTTACTTGTTACTCATATGTAATGCCTTAGAGAAAGACTAGCTTTTCTTTCTGGAAGCTGTCTTTTTTCTGTAAGTCCTTATTTACTTCTCTTGATGAAATACATCAGAAATATAGACATGGCCCTATTGAAATCCTGTAGTTATTTTGTTCTATATAAGTGGCTAGGGTAATTCAAGCATAATTTATGCACATTAGAAGTGACTTTGAGACAGAGTAACCCTTTATGTATACATATATATACATACACACATATATTTATCTCCTTTTTAATTATTTCTTAGTCTGAGAAATTCCCATGTGTTTATTACTTGTACAAATGAGCTTATATCTGTACTAACTCTTGCTTCACAATTCTTAGATGATACATATGATTTTAGAAGTATATAAATACAATGTGTGCAACACAAACACATGAATAAAGACAATACTAAGTTTGCAAATGTCAGTACTTAGAACATAAAAAATGCCAAAATTGAGGTTTTCTTTCCAACTTTAGTTTGTCCTGACATGCCTATGCACTTTAATTCAGTAATTAGTTAAATAATCACATAACACTTATTCAATGCACTAAAGAATTTACATTTCTTGGACACTTTTCTTTAAACTAATTGTTCATTATATACCTTTATGAAGATTTACTGCATGTTATTCAAGTAGTGAAAATATAAGCTTTGCATATGTTACTTATTTTATTTTAGAAAATCTATTTGGTGTGTAAGTAATTTAATTTTAACTACACACATTGGAACTAAGAATAATAATAAATCACTAAATAAAAGCAGAGATGAAATCAAATAATACATTTTAATCATTTGATTTACCGAGTTTAAAAGCAGAACATTGAGATGCTTTGCTTTCGTTTCTGATGTATAGAACATATGGCCAAAACACACCTCATCAGTTACACTTGCCTGTGCTGTGAACTTCCATAAATCAGGCTGCAAGGTTACAGGTACTGGAAACTTTTCAAAGGCAGAGACCTATAGAAAAAATACAATGACTTGGATTAAAAAAAAAAGTTTGACTTCTTAAAGTATATTTGAGCATGCACTCAAAGCTATAATCCTACAAATAAAATTTTATGTAGGACTTGAGATGTGTAATTACATAAACGTTACTTTTTATGTCTTATTTTTAAATTTCTAAGATTTCTAGATGCTATTTAAATTTTTCCAGGAACAATATCCCAGAATATCCAGTCACAAAGCAATTTGTGCTTAAGTCCAATCAGTATTTAATAATAGTTATGCTGCATTCTAAGTTTTTGAGTCTCATGTACTTGAATATTTTTTCTTGTAGTGGTGTTGTAGTGGTGTTATCCAGTGCTGTTGACAGCAATGACAGTCTTTTACATGATATGGTATAAAACTCAAATTTGTATTGGTAAGAAATGCAATATTTAGCTTCCAGCTCAAGAATATCATAATTGCTTGCATATTGGTTGTATATTAGTGTTTGTCATTAATTATCATGGTAGAAGACATGATTCATATCCAGTCATGTGGTGAGATGTATTCACTGGGCAAAAGAAGATGAAAGTTACAGAATAGTAAGGACAACTGAACGTGGATATACCAAGCAACACATAATTCAACACAGAATTATAAAAATATTTAACTTTATTCCCCTATATCAAAGAACATCAAGATAGAAAGATAACTGAAAGACCATAACTGCATATTTTGATACAGTATGCACAGACTAAGGATGGTGAGACTATGTTTGATTACTTCAGAATTTAATTGAAATATGCTTCTTCATGGGTTCAAAGCATTTCACAGGTCACTGGTGTTTTCATCTATAGATTTTTTGAAGGTCTAATGCTTTCTGATCACTTCATATGTGCGTGGGTGTATGAAGAAAGAAACAGATATGTATGAAGAGCTGTCTTACCATGACTATACTTCACCTAAATACTTAGAAGTTTTATTTCTGCTTTGCTGAATAAAAACTAGTTACAAAACTTCCAAAACTGTCATGAATTGAAATTTTACTCTAAACTTCTGTATACAGCTTCCTTGTGACACAAGGGGAGAGATACAGAAATGAAACAGAAAGGACACATTTTGAAAGTATATTCAAGGAATTAGTGACTCTAGATCTGGAAGATATTGGTACACTGTAAAAATTAAGTATCTCAGTGATTATTTGAACATTTTGTTGCATGAATGAAAGGAGGAATATTATGATATATTAAAAGTGCTGAATTTAGAAAGGAAGTCAAAAGTAGCCCTAGGCTATGCCTAGAGCCTGTAATACCACAGGCACACCTATAGAGCAACCACAAAATTTCTAGACCTCAGAGTTCTGAAGAAAGCTTTCCAAATGTTGAACGGCTACAAAGCAATGTCAGACTGGCTCAGTTGCAGACTAAGACCCTGAAGCTTAGTTTATATTACAAAATTCTGCTGCCACAGCTGTATCAGTCTTCACTACAACAGCAGAAATGATGGAAGAAACAGTAGAAACCCTCTGTGACACCTGTATACTGGCAAGTTTCTCCACGTAGACTTAACTAGGTCCACAGAAGAGCATTTATGACTGTCCATACTAGTGTTTACTAATGAGGCATATAAGGAGAAGGTAGACGTGATGTAGTTTAGTGATAGGAATGTGACAATGTTTTTTACAATGTAAACATGTAAAAAAAGTCTAGGTAAAAGAACTAAAATCCAGCCCCTCTTACCCTTAGACTATGGGCTTGCACTTCTACATATGTTCCTTTTCTAGTCCTTGCTTACTCCACATGATAAGAAAAACATTAGAGAAAGGCATCTTCTCACATGGATTGAAGAAACTTTGTCAGAATAATGAAGTTGACGAGGCAAACAAGGATACTGATTATTGTCTTTTGCTTAGCAAGCAAACACTTCAAATTATATTTGTTTAAATATTAAACAATATATATTTAAATTAGCAGGAAGAATGTATAGTAGCATCACAGTTAAGTTCAGCTTTACATTTCTGTTCCAAGCAAAGAATAATCACTGATTATTTTTTTGTAAGACAGACGCATACATCTCTGTATATGGGAAAAATTGACCAGAATCAGAACCTGTACACTGGACCTGAATAATGGACTTCAATAATAGGCCTGGGTAATGGACCTGAATGAAGGAAGTGCTCAGTGTTTTGCACTGACTTTCAAGAAAACTTTCTGATTTTCTTGTGAGTTAATTGCTCTGCATCCTTTCTGAAGCATCAATCTCATTTCATTTACTGTATGCAGAACATAGCCTTCTATCTGATGTCTCTGAAATTCATTGCAATGCTGGTTCCTGGAAATACTGAAGTTGCCACAGGATTTTACTGACTCTTCACCCTACAGTTTTTAGATTCCTTTCTCCTTTCCCCTGAAATCTTATTTGCTCCTACAGAAATGCTTCTAATAGTTCTGAAAGAAATTGTGCTAAACCCATTTCACATTTACTAATTCAAGGTGTTATCCAAATGAAAATTCTGAAACTTGTATTTCAGAATCTTTGACAAATCTGGAGATTATAATAAGCAAACCCCATTGTTTTCTTTTTTAAGAATTTTTCAGTACACTCTTAGTTTAATTACACACTTCATTTTAGATGCTTTACAGTAATTCTGCAAAAAACTAAGCAAAGAGGCCCTGATACTGTGATTACTTTGATCTAGAATATATTAAAATACATCTATGACGGTTTAAAGTTTAGCATTAACAGAAGTAAACACTAAAAAGAAAAAAAAGATAAAAATCTTCAATTACTTTGATATCTTTCTTTGACTGCTAAGAAGTCGAACTGTCATTTGCTATTATCATATGAACAATACATGAAATAAAGTCCATAGGTATAAAGAAAGAAGTTAAGAAATGAATGTGACTAATACATCATATAGAACTAAAGACAGTATAGAAGAGACAGAGTTTTTGAAAAACAATTGTGTTTTCAAGGGTTGGGGGTTTTGAGAGCTAAACTCTATGGAGAAATCATAAGTTTCATTAGATCTTTTAAAATGTTCCTTTCTTTGTACAGTTGTAGTGATCCTAATCAGAAGATCACTGTACATGGAGTTAGTGATTCACACAATGGTGAAGCTGAATAGGTACAGATCTGTGCTGTGCATATATATAGCTTGACCTTCAGACTCATAGCTCTTGGCTGCAAGGTAAGTTCAGCCAGCAAATCCTGATAGAGAAGCCTGTAGCTGTTCCCACTGGCTACCAGAGATTATGCAACCTGTGCATCTATCTTTAACTAAAAGCAAAGTAGCATTTTCTCGTGTGACTATTCTTTTGCTTGACCACAGAAATGATTAATAGATTTGTTTCCTACTGAGAAGGTCCTATAAGAGCTCTAAGGACTAAAATGTCAGTGAACCTATCAATAGAGAGGATTTGGACAGCATGATCAGACAGATCTAGATCCAGATTTAGATACATCTATCTAAAACATTCTGTTTGTGAAAATAGCTTTCCCACAGATCTAGATCCAGATTTTGATACATTTTAAATGAAATTTTGTGTCAAATTATTTTACAAAAATATTTACATTTTAAAATATTTAATATCTATAAATTTTAACATAAAATTAACAGAAGCAAACTATGTTAAGCCAAATGCTTTCTGACACAATGAAAGACGTACTAGGTAAAAGGAAGTAATAAATATATTATTTTCTACTTTAAGAAAGCTTTTAACATTGTCTCCAAATGTGGTCCAGATGAAATTGCTCCAAGGTTTTGATAATTTTCAGTTAAGATTAAAAAGAAGAACAAGACATATGAAATATAAGGGATCACAAGTTCATAAGAGAGTTGTGAGAGGTTTGTCCCCTTCCGGGAGCTAAGATATGAGACGTTGCTGAGAGGGTGCCACAACTTGCCAAGAACATGGGCTATTATCCGCTGGTGCTCTTTCACGTGGGTACAAATGACACTGCACACCGGAGTCTGACCAGAATTAAGGAAGACTACAGAGCCCTGGGGGTGCGAGTGAAAAATGGCGGTGCGCAGGTCATCTTTTC
>VZSC01000048.1:98306-113674 GCA_013398225.1 Steatornis caripensis | reverse complement strand
GTGGATGTCAAGAGGATGGGGTCAGACTCTTCTCAGTGGTGCCCAGCCACAGCACAAGGGGCAATGGGCACAAACGGACACAGGAAGTTCCACCTGAACATGAGGAGGAACTTCTTTACTGTGAGGGTGCCAGAGCACTGGAACAGGCTGCCCAGAGAGGTTGTGGAGTCTCCTTCTCTGGAGATATTCAAAACCTGCCTGGATGCTTTCCTGTGTAACCTGCTCTAGGCTAACCTGCTTTAGCAGGGGGGTTGGACTGGATGATCTCTAGAGGTCCCTTCCAACCCCTACCATTCTATGACTCTATGATTCTATGAAATTGATTTAGAGTAGTGCTTAGGAGTGATTTACACAGTGATTGAGGAGAGTGATTTATACAGAAGTAGGATGGGGAAATTGAGTCAGAATCGGGTTGGAGTGATGTGCACAGGGATTAGGGAAAAGTATAAGGAATGCCCTCCTGTTCAGTCACGAGGTTCAGAAAGGACCCTCTTACTTTCTAAACTCCTTCTCAGAGAGGAGTCTAGGTGCAGCTGGATCCTTTTCTAGTCCCAGACTTGGTCAATGGTTTATGTCTAAAGGAGAGTAGTACTGGAATTTCAGTGAAAGTGATTTAACATGTAACTATGGGTCCTATATAACTTTGAGATAACAACAATTTAGGCTATATAAACACTATTGCAATCATCTCCAAGCTGAGGCTTCAAATGAGTTGAAAACAGATCATAAATTTGTGTTTGATACCTAGAATTTTAAATCTCTTATACTATACATCTTTTACAAGCTCAAGACCTCACTTTTTTTGTTGTTGACAACATAAAAGGTTTTTATTCCTGAAAATTTAATGGTAACAGTCAACTAAGTAAAATTTTAGCCAAAAGATTTTGAACTAGTCATTTGCATAACTTCTTATTAAATTGCATTTCTAGGTGTTTCTCTGTTTGAGAGAATCCCTATTCTGCATGCTTGTGTGTGTATAGGAGTCTGATTGCCAACAACTGGATTGGGACTGTGGTCTGTAGAGCCTGTGTGCCTGCATGCCAACAGCTGGGGGGATTAGAGTGAGTGAAATCAAAGTGCCAGCAACAGTGACCTCTGATCATAGGAGCCCACGTGCCCATGGTGCCAGCAACTGGAGTGACTGCAGGTGTGTGATTTAGTGTGTGTTTGCTAGTGAAAGTCAAACATGATTAAGCTGCTCAGTAGACAAAATGGCCTGGGAGCTGGGTGGAGTGGTGGTGTGTCTAAGGGTGGGAGAAGCTGACTGTGGAAGCACCAGGGGAGTCCCAGATAACTGCTGGAGAGACCATTGGGTCTAGGGTCTCTAAGCATGAGACATGTGTATGTGTGTGCATTGAAAAGTGGGGGCTGGCTACTGAAGATCAGGTGAGACCTGGCCAACTGCCAGTCACCTCTGTGTGTGGGTCTGTGTCAGGGTATGAGTGGAGAGGGGCTGCAGCCTTGGGAGCTTGTATATACAAACACCACGATCTGGGGAGTCCGGAATCCAAGGCCAGCTACAGGACAGACTGGGTGTCTGAGCCCAGCTACTGGAGGGATCCACATTGTACATGTATACATAAATTTTCACTAAAAGACCTCCATCCTTCTCAGCCGGAGAGGTGAACAGGATAAAAGACCATTGCTCCTCTTTGTGTTCATGTGAGTGCTCTGCATGGCCACAAGCTATACCTTTGTGCAAGTGCTGTATATCTATATAAGTGTTGTGTATATCGGTATGTGTGTGCCTACGTGGACTACATGCTCAGTCTCCCTACTGGTTGAACTTCTGGGCACAAAGCTGCAGCAGCCTTGTGTCCGTTAGGCTGATGGATTTTTCATCCTCTGACACAGTATAAATGAAATCTTAAAAGTCTCATCAAAGACTTAGCATTAATTCCAGATTTAATTATTGAAGGAAAAGAAATAAAATGTGAAGAATTTTTTTCCCATAATGTCAGTAAAGTTTAGCTTGGCTACCGTGCCCTGTTTTAGGCACTAGGGTCCAAGCAAGATCGGACACTGAGAGTTCAGATTGGAGGCCTAGACATTGCCATGTTTTCTAGGAGAAAAGTTTGAATGACCTATAGTTGTTTAATTCAAAATGGAGAAGATTTTAGAAAGATAGGAAAAGAAAATTTTATCCATTAAAGATATGAGAAGAAATAAAAATTAAATATTTCAGCCAAGGCAATAGGAGAAACATTTCTGATGGTTGAAACATTCCAATGGTGAAACAAATTGTCTATAAAAATGTTCTTCAATGAATTATTCAGGTATCTGCTAAGAATAGATGTAGACATAACTGATTTTATCTGGGGGCCAAAGATTAGACATAATTTTTTATTCTTTCTTATGATTTTTCAAAGATTGCATAGGAAATCACTTTCAGATTTAGGACCAGAATGGTACAGAATTTGCCCAACAGGCGTTCTGCAGGACTCTTGTGGAACTTGAAGCCCAAAATTAAATCAAGAAATGTTTTTCTGCACTTTGGGCAGTTTCTAACTGGAATTGTAGAATCCCCACAGGTAGCTGAAGTTGCACTGACGGTTCTGTTTGCTTTGTACTTGACATTTCTTTGTAGCTAGTCACTTAGTAACGTTTAGGAAAAGGAGACTGTCAGTAGTGAAAGGAAAATGATAGTAGAAATAACATAACTGAACATTTTTCAAGGATATGGGGCTAAGCAGATGTTGAGTAGTTGCCCAAAATTATAGCACTAAGCTATCATGATAATTCTGAAGAGCACAGGGCATCTGGGGAAAAAAAAAAAAATACAAGGAAACAACTCCTTCCCAAAGGAAAAAAAAACCCAAACAAAAACCCAACCTCCTGGATTAATTTTGGCTGGGGTGGAGTTAATTTTCGTCATACAAATTGTACAGTGCTACGCTTGGTTTTGTGCTGAAAACAGTGCTGATAGCACACCGATGTTTTAGCTATTGCTGAGCAGTGCTTACACAGCACCAAGGCCGCCTCTGTTTCTCACACTGTCCCACCATCGAGTAGACTGAGGGTGGACAAGAAGTTTGGAGGTAACACAACTGGTACAGCTGACCCCAACTGACCAAAGGGATATTCTATACCAGATGATGTTGTGAACAGCAATAAATGCCAGAGAATAGAAGGAGGAATGGGAGGACATGTGGAATTATGGCATTTGTCTTCCCAAATAACCGTTACACATGATGAAGCCCTCCTTTCCCGGAAATGGCTGAACATCTGCCTGCTGGTGGGAAGCAGTGAATGAATTTCTTATTTTGCTTTGCTTGCAGGGAAGCCTTTGCTTTATCTGTTAAGCCTTTATGTCAAGCCGAGAGTTTTCTCACTTTTACCCTTCTGATTCTCTTCCCCATCCCACTGGGGTGCGCATCAGAGAGCAGCTGTCTGGTGCTTAGTTGCCTACCAGAGTTAACACACAATACCTCCAAAACAAAAACCACCGTGACTTACACAGGCTTGTGTCACTGGAAAGATTCTTCCCTTCCTCTTCTTTCCAAAGTTATACTGACATTAAGAAGGATGTTGCATGATCAGTACTATAACCGACATCAAATTCCATGGGCCCTGTAGAAATGGATGAAGGTTTAGTATTTGCATCACAGTAGTTCACCAGATTTTTATTTCATTTTATCCAAAGTGCTCTCCAAAGGAATAAAGGAAAATTTCTGTCCCCTCCAACCTGAGAAAGGATAACAGTTAGAGACTTGTTATGCCCCAGTAGCGACTCAAAGGTTAAATGAATCATTCAAGATTTTACATCGTTTTAAAGCTCATTTCTTTCCTTTTGACAAAGATGTCGAATTGAAACGCAAATTCCATATGAGCCATCTGTTTCAGCCTTATATAAACATGAAGAAACTTTCTTAAAAGAGGAAATTTCTGGTTTCTTTCTGACTTAGGGACTCTTTTCTTCCTTCAGGTTTTCATAAATTAGCTTTGGCTTTAGCTTCACTATCAGACACAGTAATAGAGACCTCCAGGCTCATGTAATAAGATTGATAATTGATAAATTGATAAAAGGTTGATTTATGCAAGAAACTGCCTTGGTAGAGTCCAGTGAAGGATCAGTCTGATGCCTGCAAATTTTAAAAGCCACAGAATAACAGGAAGAAGCATTTTCTTACCGTTCTGTTGAATACAGCAATTCATTGTTATAATTATTGCAACACTGTTTGTATTCTAATTATATGTAACATTGTCTAAACATAAAGCAGACATTCACAGGCTCTTTAGACACGTTAGATAAATCAACAGAACTGGAAAACATTCTATACCATAAAATGATCTAAATTTGAAAATTCATAAAATCGAATTCTGTGTATCATTGCAGAGAAAGAAATTCATTTCTCTACCAGTTAGTTTGCCACAATATTTTTTCTTGAAATTGAAAGACTATCATGTTTATCAACATGCAATGGTGTTTGTTCATTACACTGATTTTTATTACGGGTTCCCACAATTTGAAATAATTATGAAAGAAACAACAGAAACAGATTTTTGATTGTTCATTGTTTGTGGCATCTGTAGGAAATACGTTGGCTTGACATCAACTGTTAACAGGCTTTATTTAAAATTAAGGGGAAAATAGTTGTGAATTATAAACATTGTCTATAATGGAGCTTTGTAGTTTACATAATTATATTTTGTTAAAGAAAGGAGGCAATCTTGGTCTGAATTAATTTTTCCAATAGAAAAAATTCAACTGTCTTCATCGCATGGTACCAGCTGCACTGTGCTTTGTGTGAGATCACTGTGTTTAATTTCAATAGCCTGCAGAGAGTTTATTTTTTAAGTAAGTGTTCTCTTTTGCAGATGTGCCAAGGGAAAGATAATTTTTGTCTCTCTAATCATATGCAGAATGCTAGTCCTGTTCTGAAGCTTTACTTCACATGGTTCTTCCAGAACAGCCCTGTATAGAAATCATAGTTTCAAATTAAAGTACATTTCAAGTCAGTCTGTTTCCCATAAGGATTCTCCAGAAGTAGTTAGAAATTGTACGAAATATGAAAATTTTCTTACTCAAGGATATACTAAATGCTATTTGCAAATAACATGTGCACAAAGACCTTGCAAATATAAGACCAGTATTTTAAAAAATTGTGTTAAAGGGTGATGACAGGAACATAAAATTTACCTCAACAAAACTTTTAGATATAAAACCCTTTGTACCTTCATCAAGAGCTTTGGGCACTCAGCCCAGCTCTACAGTGAATATGACAGAACAAATTTTCCTTTTCCAAGGTAAGTCCTCATGTTGCTATTTTAACTTAAGTTAAATGCCTATGGAATAAAGTCTATGAATTTGTAGACCTTAAAAAAGCTCTGCTTATCTGAGGGAATAGTGCATATAGTGTCCTCATAGAAGTTGAAGAATAAGCCCGAAGTTTTATTTTTTATTTCTATTAAAACAAGGGCTAGTCTTTGAAGTAATGCCTCTTGGAACTACCATTCTATCCTGTGAATTTTAGATGGAGATTTTAAACTTCTGCCTTGGAAATACACATGTTCAATTAAATAATGTTTACTCCCAAACTTTACTCATTTTTAAATTTCAAATCTCCTTATTAAACTGCAGATCAGCTTTAGAAGAGTTATTTTCCAAAGTTTTGGGGCAATAATTGGCAAAGCATTAATGAATGAATTCATTAAATTACCCAATTGGCAAAGCATTTAAGATATCGAAAATATAAAACTATCACATTTGATTTGAATAAAATAATGATTAGTAAAAAAAAAGTTAAATGTATTAAGATTAAAATAATCTGTGTAAATATTTTCTTATACCAAATAAATATTTCTAATAGCATATTTCTTTTTTTGAGACAAATTAGTTACTGTGTTTATTAATGACAATAAAACTTCTATGGAGTGCATATGAATATGCGTGGAAGGGTTTTGAAATGAACTGGTTAAGATAATGAAAATAGATCAGGCTAAAGAAAGGGACAGCAATGGAAGATTCAATCAATTTTATTGTATGGACCAGACAGCAAGAAAGACCTGCACCTAATTGCGAAAAACCAAATCCAAAGAAATCACAACATAAGTACAAATACCAGCAGTAAATATGACTATATAAAATGCACTATAATAATAAAACTATTATGTGAAGACTACATTAGTTTGTGCAACATTAATGGCAGAATACAAAGTAAGATTTCCATTCTTCAAATATTCAAATATTGTGTCTTGAAATGAAAGAACAGAGAAATAATGAGACTATTTTTTAATGCTAATCCTTTCTTAGAGGATTAGAAAGTAAAACTAGCAGAGCAGATCCTGACTATTTCTTAGAGCAAGCCTTTAATCACATTATAATGCAGTTGAATGTAGCTTGGTCTGGTGCTTATTTAATTATAATTAAATTCTTACAACACATGTGTCAGTGACAATATCCCTATTGCTAGGCATCAACACTAGGATATGTGTCTAATGATTCCAGACTGAAGCAGTTGGGAAGTGTCCTGAGTGTAGTCTCTGATGGGTAATATCTGAGAAAACAGACTGGAGAGAAAAAAAAGGTTACTATGTTATTAGCTTTAATTTGGAAAAGTGCTGGAATGACAGAGCAGAGACATTTATGGATTTTAATGGTACATAGATTTATCATTGAGAATTTTTTGTAAATTGAAGTGTCCTCTGCATCTTAGGTTATTACTTTTCAAATGGAAGTGATGTACAAAAAACACATAGTAACACTAAAACAAAATTCATATGCAAAGCTTACCTCTCAAAGAGTATAATGTAGTAAAAATATGTAACATTATTTATCAACTGATGATTCAACATCTTTTCTCCGAATTCTTGTTTTCCTTGTCAAATATGAACTCAGTGAAACATACACCTTTTTAATTAAACCATAGCCAGGAAACAAAGTTTTTGAGTCTCAGAGGGTCTTGTTACAATGCAGTAAGCACATAATAATAGGTTGTCAGTCATGACAGTTGAGAAGATTTGAGTTCAAAGCCCTACTTTAGTTTAGGCAGAATAGGTATTTCAATCTGAATCCTATAGAGATGCCACAATTACTGTCAAGTTATCCACTATCCTGTGGTATAACTCCCTTCATTATTATTCAGAAAAAAGCTTGAAATGTCTCAGTTTTATCCAAGTGTTTAACGTGAATATTTGAAATCTTGCAAATGATTCTCTTACAGCTTCAGAAATAACCTGGGAGTATTCTTATAAAATTAATTCACTTCTTGCTGAGGACTAAATTGTTACTGTCTCAGAAGGAGATCATTGATTTCAATGGGTTTCATAGTGACTTAAGGGTTAGTGAAACAGCTAAGATAGAGCACAAAACCTGTGTGTGTAAGTAGACTATATGTATCACCTGTAATCAATATACAGAGCCATTTGAACCATCTGTCTGTACACCATTATCACTTAATGCAGCTAAAATATGGTCTATGACTAACTGTCTAATGGCGTAGACAGTTCATTCAGAAGAGTCTATGCAGAACCTCTTGAACACTAGAAGATGTGTTAAAGTCTTACTCTGAAGGGTGACATCTGGAGTGCTCTGGTCTAGAACAGTTAAGCACCTACTGTTGAATGCTGGATGCCCACTAACCATCACATAACTGGCGCTCTAAATCCCCTACATGTCGCCTTCTAATAAACAAGACATTCTGAGGGACATAAATTCTCTTTTGATATTTTTGAGTCAACTTGTTGCAGCATCATTTATCACTACTTGAAATACTAGTGACAGTCTGCAGGCTTTACCAGGCTTGGCAGCCTTCCTGTCTACGGAGCATCATGTAAGTGAGCTCCCAGCAACTCCCAGGGATGGAGAATCCACAGCTTATCTCAGCAACCTATTCCAGTGTCTCAGAATCCTCACAGTAAATAATTTCTTCCTAATATCTAACCAAAATCTACAGACTTTCAGTTTAAAACCATAACCCCTTGAAAGGATGGAGTGCCTCTTGAAGTGCCCCATAATGCCATGAACTGCACACAGTATGGGGAATGGACATGATGAGTAAAGAATTTCAACAACCCCTATGTCTTCTGCAGGGACAACACAGCAGAACATAAGCAAATCAGGAGGTTCCTGGAATGCACTGATGACAAACTCCTCCTCCAGCCACCCATCCCAGTTTTGCATTCTCTGCAAACTTGCTGAGGGTGCCCTCTGTCACAATGTCCAAGTCATTAGTGAGGAGATGAACAGTATTGGACCCAGTATTGACCCTTGGGTACACTTCTAGTGGCTTGCCTCCAGCAGGACTTTGTGCCACTGTTCACAACCTTCTAATCCCCGCCAATCAATTTTCAGTCCACCTCACTGTCCACTTATCTGAATTGTACTTTCTCAACTTGCCTATGACATTATGGGAGACATTGTCAAAGGCTTTACTAAAGACAAACAACATCCACTGCTATCCTTTCATTTACTAGTCACTTCATTGTAGAAGTCAATCAGGTTGGTTTAACTGGACTGTCTGTTTGTAAATCCATGCTGACTACTCCTGGTCACTTTCTTGTCCTTCATATGTTTGGAAATGTTTTCCAGGATTACTTACTCCATTACCTTTCCAGAGATTGAGGTGAAGCTGACCAGTCTGTAGTTCTCTCATTATTCCTCCTTGCTGTTAGGAGTGACATTTTCTCTCTTCCAGCCTTAGGAAACCTCTTTCAGTCACCATGACCTTTCAAAGATAAACACGAGAGACCTCACAATAAGGTTCACAATGGTTCCACCAAGGTCTTCCTTGCTCCAGACTTTCACTCTGGCCTCAGAGCCCTGGGGTTTCTGAAAACAGGTCTTACTAGGAAAGACTGAGCCCAAGAAAGCATTGAGTACCTTGTCTTTTTCCATCGTTTGTCAGCTATTTCCCTGCCCCATTCAGCAGCAGGCCTGCGTTTTTCCTCATTTCCCTTTTAGTTTTTATGTATTTATAGAATACTTTCTTGTTGCCTTTCACGTTCCTCACTAGGTTCAACTCCAGGTCAGCCATGGCTTTCCTGACTCCACATCTGCACAATTGGACAGCATCTCTGTACTTGTCCTGGGTCACCTGCCCCTGAGTCCACCTCTTGTACACTTTCTTTGCATGTCTGAATTCCGTCAGGACCCACTTGTTCATCCACACACCTCCTGCCGCATTTGCTTGATTTCTCACTTTTCCGTAAGGAGCTTTCTTAACTTGGAGTAGATCATCCTTGAATATTAACCACCAAATACTTTATAACAAGTTTCACTTCCACAAATGAGAATGAATATTTTAAATACATTTAAATTTTGTTTAAATATAGATAAATCTGACTTTATTAAGATCTATCAGATTTCTATCCTCATCTCCCTGTTACCTGTAGCAACAAAGAAGTTAAGTTGCATAAAAAAGAAAACTTCACTGTTAAAAATTTAAAGAAAGACATAGTTAGATTTAGAGATGTTCTCATAGCAAGGCAAATCTAATGAAGAAACATACATAAACAGTCATAGTTCACATAAAACTTCCTTCCATTTTTTTGTAGCTTTAAGTAAAATATTTGAAGATAGAATATGCTCTTATTTTATTGAATTACTACCGAAGCTTCTCAATGAGACAAGAAACCAGTTTTTATTATGGTAATACGTATGCTTATGCATGAATAGAAAATCCCTCTTATTCTGCAGTTTTGCCATTGAAATTGCCCTCTTACATCGGTACTGTAGAGTTAAGTTAATTTTAAACAAATAACATCTTCTTGTGGAAGCAGTCATAGTTTTAATAGTCGCAGTTTAGTTATGAAGAAGTAATGGAATTCTTCTAAGGTATTAATTAGCTATTTTGCTGACATGTAAACTGTCTCGTGTAAATACTTTCAAGTATTTAATTAACAATTACAGTAAGGTTTCCCCAAAACATGATAAGTATTTGAATACCAGAATATTATATAACTTTCAAAGACCATGGAGAGAAGCCTCACAATGATATTAATCCACTCCACCGGCTTTCTTGGATAAATGCTGTCTTGTCATGTCTAACTTTGTCACAGTCACTTTTCTCCTCACACTGCGGTACTAGACACAGAGATATGGAAAGCTTGAGAGCCAACCTTGCCTGGAAAGACCACAGCAGAGAAAGGATTACATCCCAAAAACTATAATACACATTCTATATAACATTATATAAATTTCACATACTTTTTTTTTGCTGCATCTGACTGAATTTGCATGGTCAAGACAAAAGGTAAAAATCATTGTTAACTTATATAATTTATGTTATTTGAGTTGGAAATGCCTAAAGAGAGGGACTTAATTTTCTCTAAGGGAACAGTAATCTATAACATTTATGGGTGCATATTTACAAAAGATATACTGTTTTCTTTGTTCTTTGCTGCTTTTCATCTAGTTACACTTTTACAGATTTCAGGACTTGTCACTTGTTTACATTTTCAATTTGTATTCAGATGAATGTTAGATAAATGACTGACCTCTGAAAAATATAAAGATTTAGCTGGGGTAAATTCTAGTCTAGAACATTTTCAAAGGGTTGTCTAAATCCTCACAAACAAATCTATTATGTCAGACTGATGTCAGTACCTCATATTTGGCTCAGAGGTACATGTAAGCAGAAAAAGCAAACTAATCTGGCTTCAGTCTGAGTGTTTTAATCAGCAGCTGGCTAAGACTGCTAAACTATACATTTCCCAAGGAAAGATTATAGAGTAAAAAGACCTAATCCCCTAATCACCTTCAGATTCTCATGAATTAATGCATTAGTTCATAAATAAATTACATACTCAAACCTCTGCCTAAACTAATGTTCAGTCATTTGCTTGTATCCCTACAGGTATCTAGGTATCTGAGTATTCACTCATATTTCGATAATTACTAGTCATCAACATCAGAAGCAATATTGAACTTTCTCTCTGCCCTCCCCCTAGATATACACAACACACTGACAATTTTTAGTAAAACCTAATGAATGGATGAATGGCACTAAATGGACTACATTTTTTACTATTTCCTGCCTGAAATAACACTTACTAATTATTGTGAAGTAAATGTTAAAGGTTATATTCTAATGACAAAAAGATAATGATACTGACCGTACTAAATTTTTTTAATATTATTTTTAACTTTCAGTGGTACAATATTCTCTACTAGTTTTCACATTCCATGCTAACTGATAATTAAGGTTAAATCTGTCAGTGTTCAATTAGTCAGTTCTCTGGAAGTTGTAATACAGTACACAGCCTATGATATTTGTAGGCACCATTTCATTCATTAGATGTATTTGGAAAGAGTAACAAGATCATTTCTTTGTACCCAGTTGAATTGTCAAAGGCTGGAAAAGATTTTATGATCTTAACATCAGTTTTATTGTCTCTCAGGCTGAGGAGGAAATTTCAAGTCCTGGGGAGAAGTAGAATTTCAGAAGTTTTCCTTTTTTTTAACACCTACTACACGACTTAGGCATCTCTACATCATTACTGTTAGTACCAGGCATCAAATTCTTACACATTTACCAAGTAGACTGAACAATAACACTAACTAAATAAAGGTTCTCTCCTATTTCCATGATATATCAAGAAATGTTTTTGTTATACTTTTTAAGGAGAACAAATCAGTAGAAAAGCGCATTGAAGAGCTTAATAAAATGAGGTGATTGTTAATATATTAATACTTTTACAATCTGCAGCTAACAGATTGTATAGTCCAGTCTTACGTCACCATAGGCACAACACTATTGGTAAAACAGGAAAAAAAGTTTTTTTAAGGTCAAATGTTTGCTGAAAGGCAGCAGATAATTTTGCATTTATTAAATGTTAAATAAACATAAAATTCATACCTAGGAAATCACTGTGCACTTTTTTCTTTACTTGCTTTTGTTAACATTACTATTGCAAATTTTCTTCTTCTTTAGATTGTTACAGTACACATAGGTACCTCCTTGTTATTACTTTGCCAGCAATGCTTTGCTGTAGGCAGTCCAATGCCTGCAAGAAAAGATGTATTGAAGTAGTTTTTCTGATGGCTTCAAGGTCACAGCTAATGTTATGTTAAAGTGTGGGATGCTGATAAGAATGAAATAAAGACTTGGTCATATCCTGTTTTGGAAAAAAAAAGGTTTACATTTGCAGAATATTGTAATAAGATTGCTGAACACTTAGGTGACAGTAACAGTGAAGAAACCAGGATATTGCAAATTTAAATATTAACTACATTTTGCTAAAAATTTCATATCAGAAGTTTAATTTCAAAATACAAATTACCTCATAAAATAAAGGAAGTTTTATGTGGAGCTTTGATTAAATAAAACATTTAAGGTTTTAGAGAAACAAAAATGTTAGAAATAATAAACGTTTATTTTGGCCAGTGGCTTCCTGAAACAATTACAACATTTTAATTCTGATATGTTGATTACTGTCACTTCAGAGAAAAAAGAAAAAATTAAATTTAAAAAAATGTGAACAAATCCTCAGCTGTTATAAACCATCATTGCATAGTTAATGGCCATGGATTTTAAACTCAGGAAAAGGCTGAGCTGTACAACAAGGTGAACAATCCTGAGAAGCTGGAGAATACTTAAAGTTTTTCAGTCTTAAGAATATAAAAAAGTACTTAGCAATAAGTCAGTGTAATTTGAAACTTAAACTGTTATCCTGTTATTATAAACCTAAAACCATTAATGTGAGGTGCTGAAATCTTTAATACAATTTCTTTTGATGTATAAACACAGGTTTTCCTATTAGTGGTATTATATAAATCAGAATTGACTACTAGCATCAGTGGAATTACTCTGGCATAAGGTTAGTGGCTCTTAGAATGATCATCTTACTAGGAAAATATTACTATATATGAACATATATGTAAATATATACATCTCTCTGTGTGTACCATACAAATAAAGATTATATATAGGCACTGTCATGTATATAAGTATCTATCGAGATTGTACAATTTTGTTCAAACTATGAGTAAAAAAAGAAAGAGTTGTGTGTGAATAGGCTGCTAATATATATCATTTCTCACTATTAAATCTGCATTCCTTAGATCTCTTTACTGCTGTTCCCTCAGGCCTGAGTCACTCAGTGACACTTGTCGTAATCTGTGTCTGCTGGTTTAGGTAAAAGAATATTTCCCAGTATGTTCCAGACGGCAGGTCATTAACAGAGAGGGTAGTTCAGTAAACAGCGCTTCAGAGATTACTCATATGCTCCATGGATATTTCATTAGCAATTTTTGCCAAACTCAGGTATTTAGAAATCCTGTGTATTAACCAATTCAGATACTTAGAAATGCTGTGTATTAAATAGATATTAGACCATTTTTTCTTTTTTTTTTTCTTCTTTTCCCCCGTCAGCGTCTTTCTCAATACCTTAAACTAATCCCAGGATATTCATCTCCCCATCCCACAGGTTTTACCTGCTGTCTGGAAAAGGTTACAAAGGAGCCATTATTTTTGAAATTGAGGTTTTTAAAGTTAATTTGTTTTTTTAGATTTCACAGATCTACATTTATCTATTAGAATAGATATAATGCAGAGCAAACATATAGAATGCTTATAGGTAGAAACCGTAATATCTGGAAATCAAAGTCTAAGAAACTCCTAGACGAGACAGTAAATCAGAGGCACAGCAAAAGAGTGTAATTGGTTTCAGCCATCTTTCAGAGGAGCTTAAAGTTACATATACGATTACTGTGTTGGAAGAAAATATTATGGAGAGAGGAGAGTATGTGATTTTCAAAGGCCTGGTAAATTTTTGTTCCATTTAGCAATCAACCTAGTTCTTAGAAATAACACTGTAATGTAGGATATAATTAACAGTGTTATTTTCTCATAGTATTCACAGAGAATTAACACACAAAAAAGACACTACTTTCAGCAGAAATCTTATATTCTAAATCTTCTGAAACTAAGGTAACATCTAAGAGCAATTAGCCTCAATCAGCTGTTGATTTTACTGCAAACTCACCCAGGGCAAGCATCACCCTCACAGAACTGCGCAGCATACACACACTAGAATAAATGAAGTAGCTTCATGTTGAAAGAAAGCATTTTCAGCAAAAGAACTAGAACTTCCAAGACCTGTTTAAAAAGAGGAAATGTTCCTAATATTAACTAACAAACAATGCTTTGTCATTGCCTGGTCAAACATTGTCAGGACAATTTGCAGCTCAGGTTACATAGTACATACAGCTCATTATCATCCAGATAACTCATAAACATAAATATCTTTTAAATTATAAATTGCATAACTACTTAAAGGACAGCACCAAGCTATTATATAATGTTATGGGAAAAAAAGGGATTACTTTATTGCATTGCACAAAACAATGTTTTAGGAGCTTTGCTGAGTCAGACTACTGAATGAACATGCTTGCTGCTGATGGTCTACCAAAAGCACTTATCTTTAGTCTTAGAAGGATCTGGTTCAAAGCTCTTTGAATTCACTAACAGAGACTACCTGCTTCAAAATCAGATCTTCATTTTCTAAAAAAGGGATTATGATTTAATGAAAAATATTATCAGTGTTAATTTAAGCGTATAAAAATTATTGTGCTTCAACTTCACTAAGAAATTTTATGATAAATTTTCATTCATAAATATTTCTTCAAACTTTAGCTCTTATTTTCAAACAGGATGAGGTAAAAAAGTTAACAATCTCACTATCTTTCCTAGTACCTGAACCACATTAGTGCTATACAGCTAATTGAGACAAAACTGCAGCCATTACGATAACAAAATACATCACGTGAAACTGCTAGGAATTGTCACACACAGGGAGTATGTGAGCTTCATACATATCGGGGTATTTTATAGGCAGAGAGGCATCTAAATAAAGGAACTTTTTAAAAGCATGTCTAGTGGGATTGAAAAAGTAGAAATATTCTAAATACTGTATGCATACAGTGAAATTCAGTGTATCTATTTTCCACCTTGGGAAACAAAGTAAAAGTGAGTGAAATGACAAAATCCCTTGAAACTTTTGTTCCTCCATTACAAAAGACCTGAAAATTGTTCTACAAAAGGGATCAAACATACTTGAGAGACTACAGATCTGAGCTGTTTAAACACTGTAATACCATTGAGATACTAACAAATGTTTTTTTAAATGTAAATTTGTTGTTAGACTAGGGTGACTGTAAATATCACAGAATCACAGAATGGTAGGGGTTGGAAGGGACCTCTGGAGATCATCTAGTCCAACCGCCCTGCTAAAGCTTGTTCACCTAGAGGAGGTTGCACAGGAACATGTCCATGTGGGTTTTGACTATCTCCAGAGAAGGAGATGCCACAACCTCTCTGGGCAGCCTGTTCCAGTGCTCTGCTATCCTCACAGTAAGAACTTCTTCCTCATGTTCAGGTGGAATGCCCTGTGTTCCAGTTTGTGCCCATTGCCTCTTGTCCTGTCGC
>VZSC01000048.1:63125-96737 GCA_013398225.1 Steatornis caripensis | reverse complement strand
AGAAGATAGATAAGCCTTGATGTAATATTCCTCAGGTCACTGTTGTCAGGTTTGCTGGTCACTCTCCAACCTGTTCCTTTTCTTGGAAAAAAAAATATTGAACGTGAACTACTGCCATCATCCTTAATTCTTAAGGCATGTATCATGCTTTATTAGTTCCTGCATTAAATGTTTCACAATGTGCTTTTTAGTTTACAAAACATTTACAAAAGAGATATTATAAAACTGTCATAAAAGCTGTTGTCTCTGATTAGAATAATGCAGATATCATAAAACATACTACTTAAAATACCAGCTCTTGAACTGACTGGAAAACTAAGAGAAAAAATGAAACATGAGAAAAAAAATAATTAAGTGGATTTTATGGTAAATTTATTCTGAAGAACATGTTTATATAATTTCTTCTTATACTGTTGGTAACATAAAAAACAAGAGGATTTATCATTTCAGTATGACTGCAAAATACTATTCACCAATAACTTTGGGGGATCTAAAATGTCTTTAAAAAAAGACTTAAAAAAAAGACTTCAAAAACAGACTTCTAAAAATGTTAGTACAAACTCTATTACTTTTAGTAATAGAAGATAATACTCTTATTAACTGCCTCCTTGCTGTTCACAGGCTATGCCACTATTTCCTCAAAAGTTTTTGTCTGTCTAGGATTTACAGGTAATGGACTTTAAACAGCTTTTACTTGTGTATGGCAGATGTACTTAAACAGCTCTGACATTCTGTCATGGAAGGAGTGATGCACTTTACTTGTAAGAGAGAAGTAGAAATATGTTTATTGATATAACAGTATGATAGTAACAACACAACAGTGGTTTCACAAGATTCCATGGTAAGGTACACCAGATTATTTACTGCATAGAGGACAGGGTCAGACAAAACTGTCAGGGAGACTCTTGTTGAGTCACAAGGCTCAGAAAGGAACCCCTTGCTTTCTAAACTCCTTGTCAGAGAGGAGTCTAGGAGTGCCTGGATCCAGTCCTAGTCCCAGACTCAGTTAATGGTTTATGTCTAAAGGATTATGTATACTCACAATCAATCCTTCACATCACTTAGTTAAAATTTCAAGGTTTAGCATGCTACTAATCACTTACCGAGATGTGTTGCACCATGGAATCTGTCAGCCTTGAGAATTAACCTTAAGAGGCATCCCTATATAAGGGGAGATCCTGGCATGTAGCCTGCTGGCATGCAGGAGAGCTCCAAGGGCTATTGAGCTGCTCACTGTCTATGGGGGTACGATGACTGAGTTATAGTCATATTTGTGTACTGAGCACAGGTGCTAGTTTCTTCCAAAGTTGGCTTTAGTCAAACATTGATCAGCACTGTGGTTAGGTGGGTGCATTGCTCACCTTAGCCATCGGCTATTGTGTTGTTACCAGTCTTTCCTGAATACACTTTGAGCAAGATGCTGCCATCCCAACCAGATGCATGCATTACAACTGCCACTGGTGCAGACAGTGGGAGGAGCACACCAACACACATTTGTTATTGGAAACCATGACAGTTGTGAAATACAAACTGCCATGCGTTTTCCAGAAATTTCCTTATTAAAATTCTACAGTGACTATACACTTAATGAAATAAAACTTTTAGCTATAAATTCACAAATTCAATCTGATATTGTGTAAATAGAGATAACTTGTTATGATCTCTGATAAAGATACTGCAGAACAAATTTAAAGCCTAATGTCATCCACCTTTTTCAGCTACGGATGTAGTAGATCTGTCATGGTTTGAGTCCAGTCGGCAACAAAGAACCACGTGGCCGCTCACTCATTCACTCCTCCCCCCACACATGGATGAGAGGAAAATGTAAGGAAACCTGGTGGGTGGAGACAAGGCCAGGGAGGGCTCACTCACCAGTTATGGTCACAGGCAAAACCAGACTCAACTTGGGGAAAAAATATTGAATTGGTTATCAATCAAAGCAGAGTAGGATAACGGGACATGATAAAGCAGATCTTAAAACACAAATAACCTTCCCCCCATCCCTCCCAGGCTCGAGTGCCCTTGTTCTCAATGTCTCTCCCTCCTCCCTCCCTCAGTGATGCAGGGGGACAGGGAATGCGGGTGCAGTCAGTTCACCAAAGATTGTCTCTGCCGCTCCTTCCTCCTCAGGTGGGAAGGGCTCCTCACACACTTTCCCTGCTCCAGCACGGGGTCCCTCCCATGGCAGACAGTCCCTCACAAACTCCTCCCACATGAGTCCTTCCCATGTGGTGCTGTCCCTCAAGGCTGCATGGACCCAGCGTGGGCTGCCGTACAGTCGTGGTCTGCTTCGGGAGCAGGCACCTCCCCTGGCATGGGGTCCTCCACGGGCTGCAGGTCCCTCTCTGCCTTGCTGTGGTCCTTCACAGGCTGCTCCACAACAATCCTCTCTCTGTAGGCTACAAGGGCACAGCCTGCCCTCTCCCTGCAGGCTGCAGAGAAATCTGAGCTCCATCCGCCTCCTCACTGAGTCCCAGTATCTTCAGAGATGCTTCTCTCACCTTCCCCTCCTCCCTCTGCTACAGGTCTCCACAACTGCTCCTTTATCCCCTCCTTAAATAGGTTATCACAGAGGCCCATCCATTGTCTCTAAACGGCCCTGCCTCAGCCCCAGGTGGGGCCGACTTGGAGCTCGGGGAGCTTCCAGCTGCTTCTGACAGGGGCCACCTGACCGTGTAGCCTGTTCTGCTCCTACCAAAGCCCCGCCACACAGACCAAACACACTAGTAGTAACACAAAAAATCCTGGGCTTTTTGAAAGACTGCTTTTTGCCACATAACTTGTCAGGCATGACTCAATACATACGCATACACACAAATCTGTGCTATGTAGTGTCTCATCAGAGCTGAACTGATAGAGCAACATAACATCTTTCCTGTGACTGCCAGATATTAACTGAGTAATTCTAAAGGCTGCAAAATAAATTCTAGTCTTATGCGTGAAAACATTTTAAAAACATGTTTTTAATAAATGTACATTAAAAAGAACACTAAAATAACTTATATTTTTAGTTATTCACAGTTTCGAAAATAGTATCTATGTGCTGTGTTTATAATAATAATTAAATATGTCTTGCTAGCATCACTGAAATTTAAGTCTTGCATAAGTATTTAAACTTACATAATGTGTATGATAATGGACACTGAGAAGAAAATTTACTGATTTTCACTTTGTTATTCCAGCTTTACTGTCATGTAAATGGGATTACAGCCTAACACACAATTTATGATGCTTTAATCTATATTTTCATCATGGGAATTCTTATATTTCAAACAGAATATTAGAGTATTTCAAATTCTTTACCCATGGAGATTGAAATTTCTTTTCCTTTAATTTTCCCATTAAAGAAATTAAATCAAATTCTTAGTGCCCAAGGGAATACACTTGTTAGCTGTAATATTGCATATTTTTATTGTCTCTTAGGAGGAAGAAATTTTGAGGTATCTTCATTAATATTCAAAAAGTCCAGTAGCTTCCTGGATCCATCTCATACAAAAAGCCAAAGGAAGGTCAAACAGAGAGATGAACCAGAGAAAATTAATTTCTTGTCAAGAAAGGAAAAAGCAAACACAGCTTCTGCATCCTGTCTTCAAACAGTTACGAAATACCTAGTTTTGCATTGAACAAGTGGGCTTACCAATCATTTTACATAGTAATAATGAAGTATTCAAGACTAGTACTAAATACACTTTATAAATTCTTTGTAGTTTCCTAGAGTAGTTTACTAGATTCATACAAAACCCGAGAACTAATCTGTGGTATGGTTTTATAGAATTTAAAAATGTATAAACATCAATTACAACTAACTAAAAAATAGTTACATATATGACTTATTGACAAGGTCAAAATATTAATATTGTCCTTTCGTGGGTTGAGCCGAGGTGGCTGTCATATGCTCACCCATTCACCCTCTCACTCCACCTCCTCAACAGGACAGGGTGAGAAAAGAAGACAGAAAACTTGTGGGTCAAGATAAAGACAGGGAGACCACTTACCAACTACTGTCACAGGCAAAATAGACTTGACCCAGAGAAAATTAATTTAATTTATTGCCAATTAAGAACAGAGTTGGATGGTAAGAAACAAAGACAAAAAATTACAACACCTTCTCCCACCACTCCCTTTTCTCCAGTCTCAACTTCAATCCATCATTCCTAACTCCTCTGCTTCCCACTCCAAGTGGCACATGGGGATGGGGAATGAGGCGTTGCGGCCAGCCCATAACAGTACCTCCCTGCCACTCTTTTCCTTCTTCTTTACTCTAACACAAGTCCTTCCCATGGACTGCAGTCTTTCAGGATAAACTTGCTCCAGTGTGGGGTCTCCACAGGTAGCAGTTCTTCCAGGAAATATTCACCTGTGTCAGGTCCTTCATGGGCAGTAGTGTGGATATTTGCTCCACAATGGTCCTCTCCACAGTCTGCAGAGGATTCTCTGCTCCAGCATTTGGAGCACCTCTTCCTCTTTCTTCTCTGACCTTGGTGTCTGCTGGATTGTTTCTCATACCTTTTCCCTTCACTCTTCACTGCCTATCCAGCATTGTGCTCTTTGTTAAACATGTTTTCCCAGAGGTGCCACACACTTGACTGATGGGCTCAGCTGTGTCCTGTGGTGGGTTCATTTCAGAGATGGCTGGAATAGGCTGTGTCTAATGCAGGGCAGCCCCTGGTCTCTTCTCAGAGAGGCCACTGCTGCAGCCTCGGCTGGCTGCCAACTTTAACATTTACATCCAATACATAGCCTGTGTTATTCATAGTAAGAGTTGACTCTTCTGTTATATTGCAATTAAACTGTTACAAATAGCTCGAAATGGATTTTTTTGTGACAAATACCTACATAGTTTTGAACATCCAATCTAGATCCTGGATATTTCATTCTCCAGATAACTATTAAGTTAATAAGAACTGGAAGTAATTCTCATAATAGTAACATTACATAGGAAATAAGAAAGAGCTAGAGAAAGTTTAAGGAGTACTTGCAAAAATGCAAATATCAATGAACCAAATCTGAAAATGTTACTGCTTTTTGCATGAATGAATCCATATTCAGTTTCTAAGACTACATTATTATTTGTCTTTTATTTTTAATAATTTAAAATACTCTCATAAATTCCAAAAATCATAACTGAAGGGAACAAAGAGTGTGTTCTATTCAAATAATAAAATGATATTGTAATCACCATTTTTTACTGCATCCGCTTAACTATTTAAAACTTCTGTTGTTTTACAGCATCATGTGATATGATAGGAAACAATCTTTATCAGTACTTTAGTATAACTACATGGCTAAGGTGTAAGTCTTAACTTTTGCTATATAGAAGTTACATGTCTAGTCTAAGCTTACTAAGCCAGGCTATGTTTGTATTTAGTGGTGTATCCAAGAGTAATTAATGATATGCTAGTCTAGGTGTAAAGGTCAGATGGGAAGAATTTATGACAAATTAGTTTCTTTTAGCACAATGTGGTCTCTTTGCTGACTACAGAGTATTATAGAACATTAGTGAAGAAAATTGTGTGTCTAACTTACACACGTAACTTGTATGTAGCTGAATTTAGGTAAAGTTAATAAAGAATTACATTAGAATAAACAGTAAAATGTTCACTAAATTTTATGGATTTGCATCATATGCTAACATGGACTGCACACTGTAAATTTTCTTTTAAACTATTTATTAAGTCTCCTTTACTGAATGATTATATAGAAAAGCTCATTTTATATTTTAGCAAACATTTGAAGACAAAGTTTTATTTTTTAGGAATTGTTAATACTGCCTTTCTGAGATGCTACAGTAGACAAATCTCCAAATATAAGCAACACATATAGGAAGTACATTCTGCACTACCTCTGCACATGTAAAAAGGACATTTGAATCATCAGTTTTAAGAAATGAAGTCAGTTATCCAGTGGGAAAAAATGTGTCACTTACTGAAAAAGATATATCTCATAATGACAAAACCATATCTGTGTATCATAACAGAAGAGATGAAGAACTGCATACAAATACAAAATCTAATGATACAAAAAATTAATCACTCAGTCGGCAAGCCAAACAATGCAATTTTAAAAGAACTACGGTAAGCTTTAAAATCCTTACCATTTTCCTATCCTCCCATCAACAAATGAATCTGCCATATGAAATGAGTTGTAAATTAATCCTTACAGAAAATCTTAAAGAAAGAGAACAATTATAACTAAATCCATTAAAAAAATAAATCTTACAAGTAACTGAAGTGGCTTTCTTTCCAAGCAATATTTCACCAGATGCTGTACTCTGAAAACATGTCAATATTAGCATTCTTTTTTAAAAACAAAATCAAAAAGGAAAAATTGATTTTCTATCAAAGAAAAAAATGTGTAATAATAACCTGTACTAGCAATAATTGTTATAAGTCCAGATAAATAATCAACAAAGGGAAAAAAATGAAGTCTGGAAGTTAATTGCATGAAGTCAGAGGAAGCACATTGTTAAGAGGCTCAAATCACGTGACATAATAGTCTGATATAAAGTCTGATAATCCCTATGCTTGTCTTCAACCTCAAACTGGGAAAGAACTTATCCATATCTGAGGAGATGTACATGATTAAAAAAAAAAGGTCTTATTTATATTTGTCATATTGATACCGGAGCAATCAAAAATACACAAATAATCTATCTACTTCAAAAAGGAGTGCATGTTTTATGGCAGGAGTATTTACATAATCTTTGACAAAAGAACAAAAAAGTAAGGAAAAACTGTAAGGCCAAAGTTAAAAAAAAGCTATTGTATAAGTTTTAAATAACTGTTTAAAAGACATGGTGGTAGTAAGTACTTATTTAATATGGCATGACTATTCTGAGAGTATTTGACATTTCCTGTGCAGTCATACCTACTCTGACATATTCAGGAACGCAGAATACAAGTGGAGACAACAAATAAAAAATTCTTGGTTTACTGTTTTTACACTTTCTCTTTTCTTTTGAGTCAATTTTTAAGAATAAAGATAATTCTTTCAGTATTCTGGTTCTCTCTTCTGTATAAAGTTTTTGTGTATGTAGCAGGAAGACTGACAATCCAAGAATTGCAGCTTAAAATAAGTCCTTCTCCTTAGAGCCTCACAGCCTTCAAAGTCTTTAGGATAAGTAGGATAAGAGATAACTTTATCTTCATGGATCTTCCTGTGTTATTTCTGAATTCTGACTGACTGAAACCAAGGTATAGAGACCTTAAAGCAAGGAACAGGAGGACAATCTAACATTATTTCAAACTTCAGTTTCAGTTTTTATCATATAAAGTCTTTGGTATTTCATTTTGCAGAAAATATTAACAGCTCAAGTAGTTGTTCTGATGAAAATAAAAACATTTTGGCAACAACTGTTTCATGAAATAGAAATTCATTTCAAGCATGAAATGAATGAAGCTAAGTTTGCAAACGTAGTATCTATTTAGTGCTGGACAAAAATAACAGAAATGGGTGTAAGTGGTAATGGTATTAAGTGTAAGTGTAATGGTATATTAAGTGTATATTGGTATATTAATGGTATATTAAGTGTAAGTGTAAATGGTATTAATCATATTTAGATCCATTTGCTATACAGATCTCCTTGAGAAAGACTGTTAGAAAAAGATCATGTCTTTTCTATCTGAAGTTACGTACATTGCAAACTAGTAAAAACCTCTGGAACAGAGCAAAAATAAGATTTTCTTTTCTATGGCCTCTCTGTAACTGACTGCAGTGGAGCCCAAAGGCTGGGCTACTGTTAGTTATACCCCTTTCCTGTCAGGACTGTTTGAGTTAAAGATCGGTATGTTCCTGATGCAGCTGCGGGTTTTAATCATGTTGTTTGTGGAGTAATCATATGTAATTATCTAAACAGAATAAGGTAATTTGGCAGAAAAGATCATATTCTGTACATATATCTAGGATTATTAATTAGTAGACACTTATATGAGAAACTGTGCTCTAATCGGCTTTGCCATTTTGTTTTTTGCATGCTCATTCAGAGCTAAGTGAGAATCAATGGGGTCCCCTACAGAGCAGCAGACTACATATATTGCAGTTCTCTACACATCTGTTGACCTGCAGCAAATACTCATAAACATCTCAAGATAAAAACCTCTATTTATTACAGAAATAGAAAGTATATGTTTTTAGCATAATTGAGAAGAGACCTTGACCTAATACTACTGAAGACCAATCTCTCAAAACCATATCATCATTTCAGATAATTGGTATTTTTAATCACATTTATAAAACTCAGTTTCTCAAAACTTCTGGTGATTCATTCATTTGTTATTAAAACAAACTGTCAAAAAAGGCATTCCATCTTTGATATTGACATTGACTATCAAGGCAAAAGAAAGTTAGCAAGCATAGTTCTGAAATAGAGCTTCACAATGTATTTCAAGTTATCCATTATTTATTTATTTATTTTATTTGGATTTTTTTCATTCTACTTTTTCTTTTACTTATTACAAATTATAACAAAATACATAACAATTTTACTGATAAGAACTAGATTATATTTCTGATGTTTTCCAATCCAATCCTGTCAGTCATAAGTAAGCTCTATTAACTGAGTAATACTATGTTTAGGATTAAGAATTTTGTATTCTGTCCTGAACATTTACATGAAAATTACTTGCACATAATAAGGATTCAACAAGTTTTTTATGTTCCCATCTATCTTTACATGCATGATTACTTCTTTTGAAATCAAGAAATGCATTCCCTTAAATGTAAGTATGTATTTAATTATCTTTCTGAATGAGGTGATTTTAAGAAATAAAATGTAGAAAATGAAGAAGTCTATTAATTGTAAAATAAATTGTTATTATAAATGAGTGAGAATTTCATTATATGAATTATTTAAACAGGAACACCAAGTATTTTTTGCAAAATCCACTGTGATTTCAGTTTACATGAGATGTTTCAATTAAAATCTATTTTTGTTTCTTTTCATAATTATTTATAAAATACATTTTTACAAATGTATTTTGGAATATTGATTATTCATGGCTGTTTCTTTTAGCAATTAACTATTCTGCTATATTTTTTATCTGTCTTGCAAAGTGTAAATTCTTTCCCCATAAATAGGAAAGATCCACATAAACTTCAAGATAGCTGACAATGCTTCCAAAACGAACTCACAAATGCATTGTTTCCATGACTACATGTAACACGTTGTCTATGAAGTTTACAAGCAAAATTAAGAACAAAAAAATTTAATAACATGGTAAATAATTTCTTATTTCAGGCAAGTGCTTCAAATTATGTAAATAAACTCTATTTATTATATACATAGTGGTATGTGTACATGTATTTACAAGTTACTACAATTCCCTACCTCCTCTTGTAGTTGAGTTGAACATCTGTAATTTGGCTAGAAGTGGAATTCTGATTACATTGGAATTCTTCCCACCTGCTTTAATGCTGCTACACCTGTCCTCCTGTTCATTTGAAGATGCCATTCAAAATACTGCCTTTGGCTCTGTAAAACCGCATTTAGTTTTAGGTCTTGGTTATTTGAAAAAGTATCTGTCTCCTTCAATTCTACTAAGATCCTCTCTCTAAATCTTTATTCTCTAAGACTATAAAACAGCAGGTATAATCAAAAGCTTTTTGAACTGCATTCTAAAAACATTATGATTACACATATACATTAATGTCCTGAATGCTGCTTTTAGACTTTGTCAGCTTAAAAAAAATGTTTAAACTAAACATTTTTTAAAACAAGTATAATGTAACAAATTATTGTGTATGCAGGGTTCATAGATTTCATATAAATATCCAAATATTTTTAATCTTATTACTTATAGTCCTTCTGCAGTCTGCTTTTAAACCTGGTGTGTTCTCAATGAGCAATATTATGAACTGAAGATAAGCAAAAACCAGGATGCCAAATAGTCGGAAAGCCTACTGTTAATTTGTACGCTAAAGTAGTATGAGTATACATTAGACAATTTCCTCATGATTCCTTACTCAATAAATGCTGTATTATAATATCTAGCTTCAAAAAGCTTCAATCTGATTTAAGTAGTTTTTTGTTTGGCTCTGTCATGTGCCTAATAATGTCATTCACCATTACTGCATTTATAACCCATTATTATTATCTTTTAATAAATTATCTGTACAGAATTCATAGGAGTGTATGAAAAGCCATAATCCTAATAGAATAATATCTTTTATATATTAAACATATTAAAAATGAGCAGATAACTATACAAATATCATTAAATAAAATACTTGCAGATATTTTTATTTCTTAAAAGTATAATGACTTAATTACCAGATAAGAAATGAAAATTCTAAGCTGACAAATGTATGAATCAATGGAATATTAAGATAATGTATATGTTTTGCTGAAATTAATTTGTAAAAACAACTTAGTATGGGGATAATTATGTATACTGATTAGGAAGACTCATCCTCTACTATTATTTAATTATATTAATGTGAATAGAAAAAATCTTGGTGGAGTCAATGACATTAGAGATCATTTCATTCGAAAGAAATTATTAGAATTAATTATTGTAGTGCATCACAACTTGACCACCGAGAAAAGATTCTTATTTATTATAGCTGAAAGCATTTTTAAATGAACAGAATATGAGTTTGTCAGAACTCCCTGGAGGAATAACAGAGCAATAACTTAAGCTTACAGTTGTTGGCGGCAAAGTACCTATAAGCTACTGTGAAAACTCTAAGTCACTAATCTGCCAAAAGCTAGAATCATTGGCTCCATTCTTTTCACCTAGTTAGAGAAGTTTTATAAGGTAAATACTTAATTTGTTATTTATTTTCTCCCTAATAGCCTATTCTTTGACTTTTTCAGCGATTGACTGATAAATTTTCATATAAACATCTCTGTTGAAAAAATAGATTAGTGATGGCACATCCTTTCAACCATAGGCTGATAACCTTAGGACAGGCAGATGTTTGTGTGTTCCTGACTGGGACTCATGCTCTCAGCAAACACATATGATGTTCATTCATGGTCTTTTGGTTTCTACACTCTCAACCATCTGTTAAAATGGCACCTTGCCTGTTAACAAGATAGTCATATTGTTCTAAAGAAATACGGAAATCAAGTAAATATCGGGTGAGACGGACTGCTTGAATAAATATGAAATATGGCTGTTTCCACTGAAAGCCTCTCCATTACAATACCATATTGTATCATATTCATCTTTATATCTCTAAACACCTTAAAAAATATTAGTTGAATAAAATAACTCTGTTTGTAGTCTTTATTGAAAAACATGCTATTTGTTATTTTATTTATATATTGTATTTTTGAACAACATTCATGATTTATAATCTCTTTAACCAATATCAATAGCTTTCTGAGATAAATCACTGTCTTCAATGGAACTTCATTTCACACCACTAAGTACTGTAATTAACATATTGTTTGTATTTCAACTTATGGACTCTTATGAAGCTTTAGATTTCAAAATTCAAACCACATTATTCTCTAGCTTTTTCAATAGTAAAGAAAGAAAAAAAAGTCAATAATAGCCTAAGACATTACAGTTGTTTTCAACCAATTCTGACAAGACAGTTCTTCCTCTCACAAGATTCAGGTTTAACCAAGTTAAAATGCAATCATGACCTACAGGCTGGATTACTGACATTCTTCAAAGCTAAATATGGAAATGCAACCCTGAGAAAACCTGCAGCTAGTTTAGAACATAGCAGTTTAAATATTTGGTTACCCTGATACTGTTATTTTATTATTTGGAGATTCTCAAACTTAACTGGACAACCCTTCTGTGATAGGATTTTCCTCGAAAGTTACTCCTCGATAACTAGAAGGTATCAAGAGGTCCCTTTCTGACTTTAATTATTCTGTGAGGAAAAGTTGTGAGAAGATAATGATATAATAACCTTGATAACATTAAGCTTGCTTTTCTACGGCTGTTTCTCCTGTTTTTATTGTGTTTGAATGTTTAATATTATCTGGTAGATACACCCTTTTACAATTACTTCAGACTATATATTAAAGCTTGGCAGTTTATCTAGGAAACTTACTAAGTCAGGGTAACATAATCAACTAATAATTATATGATGAATATACGTATACTTCAGACACCTATAGCAAATAACTTTCAAACTGCTTTAAAAAGTAAAGTGCAAGAAAGCAGTGAACTACACAGAATTTCACTTTTTGCAGTATACTGAAGAATCCATAGGCAGAAAATATAATTAAATTAATTTTGTAGAAGCTTGTTAGGAGAAGAAATTTAATGAACATGAATATGTGAGGAAAGATAAACTATTTGATGTTTGAAAGGAAGGTGACTGGTTAGATAAAAATAATTCAAGGTTGTGTGGAAACAACAAAAGGAGGAAAAACTGAAAAAAAGTATGTAAAGGAATAAATGGGTTAAAGATAAGGAAACAGTACACACACTATTCTGGAATCAATGCCTGTGCTACACATCAATAGCTGAGAACCACTTTCAGATTTACATTTTGATTCATTCATTGAAAAGAAAGGAGTCATTTAATATATCTCCTTCACTATTGAAATGTACTCATTCTTGGTCTCAAATATATTTTTTAAAAAATATACTATTATGGAGAAAACTTATTTATCATGGTACCAAGATGAAAATTATGTGAGGTGAAAATTCTCTCAGAATTAACATCCGCATTGGGAATATATGAAACTAGGAGTTCAGAGATGATGCTAAAATGTCAAAGGACCAGAAAATTCCTTATTTAGCTAGGTATTTTATTTAACAGTTTGTCTTAACTAACATATGTTCATTGTAACAATATTGATAAGCATGCAGTAATGAAAGTACATACAGATTATTAAAATTAGTATCAATTAACATATATTAGTACCTTGTATACATTATTTTAATAGTATTTGATAGATTTTCCTAATAATTTTTCTTTTTCCTAGCACAAGAAAAGTGTAGTTCTTTTAACAATGTGTTAAGGAAAACAGAAAAAAAATGTGCAGGTGGTAACTTGTATTTCTCAGATGCAGAATTTTCAGGGATCTTTGATGTCTTTCAGATGAACAAAGCAAAGTATTTTGAATACTGAATATAATCTAATATATTTTACTAGAATATCTGTCACCGTAAGACTACAAACTCATTTCTCATCCTGTAAACCTTTTGTCTTGCATTATTTTGACAACAGTCTGGACAAAGACAACAGATTATGGGAAAGGAGTGGACCTGCCACAATGATTTGTTCTGCATTGTATTATTTCTGAGTCAGTAAGAAACCATACCAAATGCATTTGAATGTAAGTCACTTGTATTTCAAATTAAAGAATGTTTTTAAACTATTCATTTTGATTTGTATTAATTACATATAGCTTCAGATTATTTTCCCAAGTCATGTGATACTGTTTCTTCTCACAGGTTGCTAAAGAACTTTTGTATTAACTGACTGATTCTTACTGAAGGAAAAATTATCCATTCTAGAGACTGGAAATTTTTGCATGTTTTTAGCAATGCTATTTAGAAATAGCTTTCGAAGTTGCCGATAGAGAACATTAATTTCAATGGTAAAATGCATTTTTAAATATAATTTTTAAAAAAGATACCATAGAATAGATGCAGAATAGATAATTTGTTTTTTATTAAGTCCTCACTTCTTTGACATCACAGGATGAGTTTCTCTCAGGGTTGAATTTGAAAAATACTTCAGAGAATAAAAAATGTACGATGTGAGTAAGATGCAGTTTTCTTTATCTGTGTCTTTATCTTGTGTTAAGACTTTGTCATAAAAATTTGATTATATTAAAAATATTGGATTATATTCTAAAAGTATTATTTATAGAATTGTAAGATCAACAACACAAATGGAAACAAACATATAGCATATTTCAATCGTTATTCATTATTGTGTCTTTTTTCTTTTATCTCCTTTGTTCTATACTATACTTAAAGCTTTTGATAGCAGTGATCACTCCTTACCTATGTCAGTTTTATATACAAAATAATAGTATTCATCCATAGCTGGACATCCTAGGTAATAGTTCAATTACACAATGGAAAGTAAAATAAATAGAAGCCACTAAAAAGAACGGGCATTCTAATGAAGTGTCATCAACAGTCATGTCCTGTTGTTACTGGTGTTAAGGACAAGTAGCATCAGCTAAACCAATACAGAAATTATAAATATACTGCTTTTGACTTTCTTTGTGTGAAATATTTATGTTTGGCCCAAATGATATCGTATTTGGTGTGAATTTGTGGAAATTTTCTAGTCCGAAGTTCTGATCCTTCAAAAATAATGACCACTGGACAGTATTTCTGCAGTGATTAAAACCTGGGAAAACGCAAGTATTTGTTTTTACTCAGTTGGTTATTTGCATGTTTAAATAAACACCTATTCTGCCTGTGAATACATGAGGCTGAAGTGGAGCAGGAAGCAGAAAGTTTTTCCTTGTACAAGGAAAAAATTATCTGTTCTACTGGAGATATTTAAAGTAGACAAAAGATAATCAACACAACACTTTTTAAGCCATATGACAAATGTGAGCTGTTTCCTTTTTCTCAGTGAGACAAAACAACATACAGTTTTACAAATAAATCATTAACAAACTGAGATTGTAATTCATACTAAAATAAGCTCAATCTAATTACAGTAAAATAAACACAAGTTATTTTATTTCAATTATTTTCAGATTAGTTTGGTGAAAAATTTCTAAAGAAAGAACTCACCTGACAACCGTAGTTGAAAGATGAAACTAGATTATTACTGTTCTTACATTTCTTTATTTTCATCCAGGAAAAAGGAACCTGATTGTAAGTCTTCTAATGGCTTCATAATACAAATGAAGTCAGAAAAACGTCAACAGAAACAACACCAAGTTCAGCAGTAGAAGCATCCTTGAAAATATGCATACTTCAATGCCAGAGAAAAAGTCAATATATAAATGAAACATTTACAGAGACAATTCAGGAAAACAAAAAAAATTTACCAAAGCTATGTGATAGACCTCTACAACTAAACAGTTTAACTTATACATTTGCATGTCCTGAATTGAAAAGACTATTCATTTCACCATTTTTAATTTTTTATTAAATGTATCAGCAACCCAGCTGATACATTAATTTATCCATTCCAGGCAGGATTCCTTTTGCTGATTTGATTCTGCAAACAGTGTGTTCCTAAGAGTGATAAGAATCACGTATGCCTTTTGTCCTTGAGATCCAGATTATTGCTCTTACATTTTCTTTCCTGTCTTATCTCTCTCCCTATCACTTCCCCGGGAATTTATCCTCCTGCTCTAGACCTGTCTGGCTAACGTCAGTGAGATAGTCAAAGAAGTCCATTACTTTGTGTTAAATTGAGTTAATTGCCCTGTTGTCCCATAGTAAACTGTAATGAGTGCCTTGTCTCCAACAATACCAGGCACCACCACTTTAGTCTGATAATATAAGAGAAAGCACATTGTGCCTTAGCTTTCCACACAGCCTTTCTGCATCTGTCTGTTTCCCTGTCCTGTGAGGTTTGATAGAACCTGAGAAAGTCTTTGTGCAAAATGGAGTTGTGGCAGGTAAAACTAATGTTGGAGATGCTGAGGAGAATGAACAGATAGAACTGTGTAGAGAAGAACCAGCAGAAGGAAGGACTTGTAAGACTGAACAGGTTGGGCAAAAAGTGCAATGAAGACCTATGTGCCCAAAACATAGCTTAATACGGTATAAAAGGAAACTGGTTAAATAACATAGGAAAGTTTAATCACTGCTAAAGAGTAGTTGGCCGATACGAAGCATTTGTTGATCTAAAAAGCACGCTATCTATCTTTGAAGGAATTAATCTAGAGAATAACTACCTATGAATATCTTTATCCGTCCTGGGAAACGCAGTAAGCAGTAATTATTAGTTTTGGGGGAGAAGGACAGACTTCTGTTCAAGGTTACTGCTTACCTCCATGGGAAGCTGAACAAACCATTATTTTCCAAAGATTATGACAACATTCCCTGGATATAACAAAATTTATATCTAAACAGCTATTCACTCATCTTTCTTTTCTGCTGCATTTTTTTGAGATTTACACTCCCCTTAAAAAGGCTTAAGATAATACTAATGCTGTTATCATCACTCAGGTAGCTACTGTACAGGATTTGTTCAGCTCCTGATTGTTTTCTTCTATTACTAATGGGTAAAAGCCATGATACCCCTCATAAATTACTGTGCTTCCTAAAGCTAGAAATCAGTAAGAATCAGGCAATGGTTTGTCGGTCTTGGGCTCATGAAGGGACATCACAAAAAAAGAAATTAAACATACAAAGTGTAAACGAACGAAGAGTAAATTTGTGAAGCATGACAAAAAAGTATAAGTATCTGAGCCATAACCTACTAAGTTCCAACACAGCTCCCTACAATTTGTACTGAATTAGTCATCCAGTATACTAGGAAGAAACATTCAGTGTAGTGTTGAAGTACGTACTTAACACTAAATTTTCACCTGATTAGGGATTAACTTAAATGAAAGGTTAGTGTTTTCTTGAATTGTGTCCCTAAACCTACAAACAAAACTGTGCAGGGTATTTTAGGAAATCCAGTATCTTAGAATATATTCAAATATTGCATAACATTTTTCAGCACCTTTTTAGAAGAATTCCTTTTGAATAGAGCTCTTGATATAAATCTGTGTCTCCATTACTAAGGCACAAATACTTCATATTCACAAGAAAAGATGGAGTGAAGAACTGACATGCTGGAGAGAGGAATTATCATAGCTGTATGTTTGAATTTGTGCCACCAGTAAGAAAACCTAGGAAAAAAAATGTGTATATTATATGCTACCTTAAAATAAATAGTTGACAATCTTTTCTTATTTGCTTTTTCAAGTTTCTGGCATTATTTTATATATAAGGTACACACTTCTTCCATGCTTGATGAAAGCTCATTATACACATACAGTGAATACTTATAAAAACCCTTCTACCATAAAATACATGTTTGTAAAGCTTCTATTTTTCTTGTGTTTTAATGATATAAATTAGAAACAAACCCCACAGATAATATCTGTAAACAATACTTAATAAACTATTTATTTCCTCATGTTTTATAAATTTTCCAATCCTTATCAAAATATTAAGAGGATTTGCTCTTGGTTTTTTCCTTTCCTATTTCTTTTTATAAAGCAATGCATGAGAAAGGTAATTATGAGACTGACTAATCCCCCAGAAGAACTTCTGAACTCCTTGATCCAGTCTATTTCAGTAGTCATCCTGACTGCAAAGGGTAAGCAAGAAACACCCTACAACGCATTTTGCACTCCATAAACCTCCTCAAATCACAGAACAGTTAATCCGTGAAAACGTTACTAGAGGGTTTATGAGTTCCACTCTTGAGAAATTTAGATTTTCACCCACTTTCCTTATTTAAAGAATGGATTTTTTGGGGGAGGTGGGGAATCAAACTGCATTTTGAAAGTTGTTTGCGTCATAGTAACAGTTTCTCAACAGTAATCTCATATTCTGTTATTGCTTTCTAAGTACTACTTAGCAAGCAGATTAAGCTCCATTGTACTCCAAAGTAGCTTTAACTTGCTGTATTGCTTATCAATATAACCAGCTGTTCAGTGGTAGATTCAGTGATGACGGCATTTTTAATTGCTTTTTTCATTCGGCTAAGTAAGTTCAGATGGTCACTAATTAGTTCTGTCATGCTGAGGTAGTTTTGTTATGAACAATGCAATCAGTGTTTCATTGAAAAGACAACTTTACGAGATCAACACTGCTTAATTATCCCTAGGAATCCATCCTCAGTTTCTTTATTTGTTATCGCTGTCATGAGTAAGGTGACATGAGTTAAACCGAACTGCCACTTAAAAGAAAGCTTCTGCTAGTGCACATAATGGTTTCTCATTTTCCTCTGCTCAAAAGCAATCAATTGAAACTGTCATAAAGACTTATTCTTTATTAAGGTCTATGTCTTGCTTTAGGGCAGCCCAAGTTATTTCAAAATTATAAGGCATTGAAGCCGTTTATGATATTCACACTTGTGTCTGTGTTTGTCTTACGTAAAACATTATGAGATGACTACATTTTTCTTAAGTATTTCCATCTCATTTTATAGAAGAAAGCAGTGTCCTGAAATACCACAAAGAAGCAATAACGACACTTTTTTCAAGACAAATTAAAAAAAATAAAGAAAAATAAATAAATAAAAAACACCATCAAAAAATCATGAATATTAGTTGTTTTTCCAGTGTTTACTTTTATTAAAAATCCATGGTTTATTTTTTTATTTTTAATAATATAATAATGGTTATGGGTCCTATAGTTCAAAAAACTCATTCATAACTGGGGACAAAAACATCAATGGAACTCCTTAGAAAAGTTTTTATTAGGGTTTTTTAAAGAACTGGTTGGTTTTTTCCTCTCTTCATTACAGATCTTCTTTGTCGGGTGTCTTATAATGCCTGTTGCTTATACAATCATTACTAAATAGTCACTAGGAAAATATCATTGCTGCGGCAGATATATGTAAAATTTCCTGGAAGTCACCTCTGGAGCACTAAGAAACTATCTAAATCTGACACTGTAAAACTTGGTATTTGGGTAGAAAGGAATTTTTTTAGTTCATTCCTTCATTCCTCAGCATTTTGTGTAACTTTTAGTGTGGAACAGTGTCTCTAGACATTCTCACAAACCTATATCTGTTTTAATTCTATGTTTTTAGCATGAATATGTGGGAATACACAATGGTATTTTGACGAGACAATTTATCCTCTTGAGTCACCAATGACTGTTTCAGCTGGCTGTGTGATCAAATCTCTAGAGGATTTTTGACAGAAGACATGAAAAAAAATCAAGCTAAAAATTACATCTTGCAGGAAAGTATGTTGTAAGGAAGGCTAGGAAAAATATGCTATCATGATCTGCCTGGGGAATATTCAGCTGCAGATATTCATTTCAAGAGCATCATGTCATGAAAACTCCTTAACAGCAATTTTCATCTGAAGAGCCAAATGTTAAGGTAGAACAGAAAACACAGTAATGATTATGCCGCACTAAAGAGTGACTCCTCAGGTAGCTCACAAAATCAGGTTTATAGAAACTCAGTGAGAAGAAAATAGAAAAAACCCCAGTTGTATAGGTAATGACTCCATCAAGTCCAAAGCATTATTTGAATGTCAGTCACTGAATCAGAATTTCTCACTTTCCATCAACTTCGATTTACAGGAAAACTATTGAAATCCATTTTATAATTGAATATATAATACATTTATGCTTGTGAAAATCAAAAAGCTCTTAATATTTGTTCCATGCAAATATCTGATCACTCAACATTTTCGTTTGTACAATAATTGTTCCCTATGGAGAAAAAATGATGGAAGTGTAAATCAAAAGTATCAATAAAAAATAGAGATAGCAGGACTAGAACCATGTATTTTGCATATCTGAAAAGAAATGGAGAAAGTGAGTTTCACATAACATATTTTAAATTCAGACCAGGAAATAAATGAACATTAAATTACCGAGATACTTCAGAATCACAAAGGATTTATTTTGACCTAGAAGAATGCTAAAACTCAGAACACATCTTTGAGTACTACAAGACTACGATGCTTTGTCTTTGTGAGTGTGTTCAAATAGCAAAATGCGGAATAATCCTATTCTTATGAATAAGGTTTCTACACTATAAATAAAGCAGGGTTAAAGTATGAGCTCAAGTATTGTTCCACAAGTATCTATACTATGTAATTAACTCAGTTGACACCTCCTTTCAATATTTGTGTCAACTGGCATTTTCCCAGAAAATCCTGGGCACAGTTCAGGTCATATACATGACATGTACCTCTCCCAATAGGTACTTTGAGTGTGGCAGTCTGTCTTGGAGTAAAAGAAAGTTTAGTTATGTGGTTATGAGCCAAGTAGTTCTGCTTGGACTCAGAACCACTGAACATTTCCCACCAGTAACGCAGGCCTTGCCTGAATTCTATTATAATTCTATACTAAGGACTGCAAAGAAGCACATCGGTTACTTAGGATTCAAAGCATGAAGCAATCATTTACACCTTTTAGGACATAGGAAGTTTTTAAAAAGACTATGCTATCTTTAAAACAAAAAGATTAGGGAATCTGGTCAAATCATAGCACCAGGGATTTAGTTTTCTTCTTTGCCTAAGGATGCCAAAACCCACATCTTCCACAATGTAATTCTTCTTATTTTGTGTTATATTATACACAGAATCTGGTTGTAGGCAAAAAAGAAAGCACACTTCAAAACAAAGAGTTTATTTTTAATATGACAGAAATCTTAACAGTCTAATAAAAAAGAATTACTAGTCAACATCTAATTATTGGGAAAAAAGGAAAAGGAAAAGAAAAAAGGTAAAAGACAAAAAGACTATATTAAACAGGAAAAAAATCTCAAAACCAATAATATAGTTCAAATTTTTATATGCATGCTTCTTACTATCTAAACCTTTTTACTGGAATTATGCTCACCTTTTCACAGCTGCTTGGGGACCTAATGTACAGGGGTGGGTGTGTGAGTGTGTGGGGATGTTGAGAGGAGAGTGATAGCATGAGCCCTCAGTATTCCAAATAACTCTCCAGGAGGAATATGATGTTGATGGATTCTTCTTCCTCACACTGGGATCTACTTGAAGTCTTTTTATGTTTGTTAATATGCTTTCATACTTTGTTATTTCTCCATTGATTTGCAAGTCCAGAACACATTTGATTTTACCATATATGGTGTGGTTTATATATGTTTGATTACATTACTTTACTCTCTGTGTTAACTGTAAAACTTTTTTGTCCAACTCCACATCTCCATTTCTTCAACAGATCACTAGGGAGTTATTTCTAGCCATGGAGTTTCTGGTGTCTACTAGGTCCCCATCTGTTACCATCTCATGCCTGTAGTCCTGCACACTGCATCCTCTGTCACCACTTCTCAAGGTCTCTACTGTCATATCAGGGCTGCATCATTGTACTTGCATCGTTATTGTAGAGTACTGTACTTGTACTATGTCATTACTGTAGAGTCAAAACCATCTTATTCTACACATAACAACTACTTGTTGCTACTAACTATATAAAACCAGATGTTTTACCATACTAAAGTAAGCAAAAGTAAACCAAATTAGCGATAACTACCCGATCATTAGGAAAAATGCTGTTACAGATAAACTAAGTGAAAATGAAGCTCCAGGCAAATCAAGACAAGCTCAGACTGAGCAAATCTGACATGTTTCCATCCTAAGACCTTGCAAATTCAGCACAAAGCCTGGGGCTTTTTGCTAGTTATGGCAGAACTGTATTACTGGGCTACAGGGCTGCATTTATGTGATGTAAAGGCATGGGGTCAATGGCAGTCCACTATAATAAGATGAATTTGTATCATTGTAGGTAAAATAATGTAAGATGCAGTGTGACAGTAGGAATAGGATTCTTAGCTGCTTATAGCAAGAAAAATATCTATAATTAAATCTCAGTTCCTGTCCCCAGCGTTATTTCTCCTGGTTTTTTTTTTTTCTTCTAGGATGAGTAGGAGATATGGGATTAAAATCCTTTCACATATTCAGAAGTACCTTGATGTCTCTAGGACGTATAATAATACCGTAATGTCTCTGGAATTCAAGCTTTCAAATTAACAGTCAGGTGGGAATCTTCAGCATCACAACTTTAAAATTCACATTAGCCCTACTTTGAGCACCTTTCTTTCGAGAAAAAATATTAAAATAATACACCACTTTCTATTCGTTTCACTACATAAATCCAACATTCCAGTCTAATTTCAGATGCCTAGAAGCATATCGATCAAAGCATGAAGGTAATCATTTACATCTTTTAGAATACAGGAGGTTTTAAGAAAGACTTTACTGTTTCGGTTTTAGGGAATAAACTGTATTTACATAACTGTAGTTTACCTCCAACAGTGATTTTGGTGACATGATGGAAGTGACAGAATGGTCAAATTATCATTATATATCCTGCTATGATCCAGGCTGCTGGTTATTTATGTCTGGATGTCAATACTTCAGTGATTTGTAACATGTATCAATTTTTTAAATTTTATTTTCATATTATAGTAAACATTGTAAAATTGTTTAAAATGTTAAAAGCTTTTTACACGAATCTTCATAATGCTCCAGCCTACAACTTTTTCTGAGCTGTAACTGAATGTATAGCACAGCACATGACCTCAGAAGTGGCACCATCCACTTGGGAAACACACAGAGACTACTATAGGTAAGATAAAGATGTAAATCAAACTGGTTACTCAATATCAAAAATTTCCAAATATATATAATCATGTTATATCACCTTCCCTAGCAAAAAAGACTTGACATTTCAATAAGCATTATTACAGTGTAAGAAAATGGCTTTAATGTATTTCATTGATGAAATATCTTTCGAACTGTGTAAGAAAATACGCTACAATGATGAACCCCCAAGCTCTAGATGGAAAGACAACTTAATCATTCTCTGCACTACCCACTGCAGCTTGACAGTACTATGTTTTAATGTGTATTATTTTCTGCGTGCTTCAGAGCAAAAGCACATAATAAACCATGATAAATGAACATCTTTTAAAGTGCTTTCTTGAACCCCAAGAACCGATTGGTCCTATAACTGGAACTGGATTATTACTGTTGTAGGAATGAATAGTAACAGTCACCCTAGAGGCTTATTCCAAATTTACATCTGTGAACAGTGAATCAGCAAATTTTGACATCTTAAACACATTTTCCATTCATTTGTTACACTTCCACTTTTTAGAATGATTATTTCTGAACACAGAGCAAGTTGCTCCGGACAGACATCGCATTGTTTTCTCACTTTGGTATTTATTTCAGGCAGGTTGGAGGGCAGCCAGAATCAGCCCCAAGATCAGACTTGGTGAGGGGAAGCAGGGTAAGACATAGCTCCTAGATGGCTGGGTGCAAGGTCTTGGGGATGGGTTGAGGCTGGGCCAGGACTAGGCCTGCAGGTGGGGCCTAGCTTGGCAGGGCCCATGGCTGATCCGGGAAAGTCTATGGGGAGCTGGAGACCAGCCCTACCACAGTGTCACTGGGGCAGGGACTTAATGGCAGCAGGCAGTGAGGGGGAAGCTGAATTGGCATCCTGGGCTGTAGGCAGGGTGGGGGAGGCCAAAAGGCAATGGCAAGAGATAGGCCTGGTGGTCCCCTCGGGGCCCTGTCAGCCGTTTTACCTCACTGCCTCATCTGCTTCAACCAAAACTGTATGAATCCCTCCTCTGGTAAAGATCTGACCAGTGGAGTTCTCTGTGCAACAGCAATCCTTCCTGTCAGCTGAAACTGGGGGAAGATCTTGTGCAACTTCTGAACTTTAACTGCAAAGTAGCGACAAGGAAGCATTTTATATATTAGAAAATGTACGAAAAAAACCCAAGCAAACATCAAGACTGAAGAGCAAGACATAAGGAATGCTGGCAATTTATCAGAAAGTCCTTTCTCCCTCCTTCCATGAAGACTGAAGGATCCAGGGGGACTTTGGAAGGGGTAGTAAAATGCCAGAAGAAAGAGATTGATAATAAGTTTTGTATACTAGTTTTAGTTGTATTATAAAAGGGCTTTTCTTTATTAATTGGGTAGTTTGGACAACAGTGTTAGTATTGTAACTTGACTAAGAAAAGGGGTTTTTTTTTCACATTTCATTATCCTGCTCTGTTTTGATTAGTGACAAATTAAATTTATTTTTTCCCCAAGTTGAGTCTGTTTTCTTGGCAGTGATCATAACTGGTGAGTGAACCCTCCCTGTTCCTGCCTTGACTTCTGAGGTTTTTGTTGTATTTTCTCCTGCCCATCCCACCGGAAGGGAGGAGTGAGTGAGTGGCCATGTGGTTCTTTGTTGTCGGATGGGTTTAAACCACAACACTAATGTTATGTCAATATAAATTATGAAATAATAAGGAATATCTAAAAACCTAATAAAATGTATAATATTTGCTAATAAGAGGTAAAATGGGATGACCTAGCTAGTTTTAAGGGCTTACTATAATTAAAGACAATCAACGAAAAAAAGCTGGCATAAGTGATTCAGAATTCAATAATTTAAATTTAAAATTAAGGTTAGCATTTATTTCTGCTTGCATGGCTTTGTGAAGAGATAAAGAAAAAAAGCCAGGTTTTGGCAAGCAATCATATTTATTTCATTGTTAAGATTACTCTTGAAGTGTAATTCACATAGGTTTTGCCAGACATTTGATTTTGTTCCACATTTTCTGCTTTAAAAATGGCACTTACTATGAGAAAATAAATGGTAATATGGCAGGTCTTCTGAAAAGCGGATTCTGGAAATTAGGGAAAGGAAGTTATTATTGAATAAAAATGTATTTAATGTGTGTCCAATGGGATTAATGTTAAATTAATTGAAATAAATCCACAATAGCTGCTGTTAAAATTTACCGATGATACAAAGATAAAAAGAAACCCTGTAAATAAGGGCAAGAACAGAACATATGACAAACTCTGTCTATGTAGACTGGATCTACACAGGGAAAGGTTTGAACGAAACTTTTACTGAAGTTGATAGGAAAGGCATATGCATAGAAACAATTTTATAAATCACGTTTTCCTAAAGCTATGCATCAAAACGTGTTTCTTAGATAACTAGTTAAACCGATTGTGCAAATTCCTGTTCCCAAAGGGAAATCTGATTTAAAGACTACAACTGTTCTACATTGAAGTGTTTGCTCTGTGTCTTAATACCAACTAAATATTATCTGTATCTTTTTTTTAAGATAAACATACCATAACTGAGCAAATCTACTTAAAGAAAAAAAATAGTAATGATTAGAAAAATGCTAAAACCCCTTTCCAAGGGAAGTCCTCCAAAAAGAAAACCTCTCAAACAGAACCTGTGTTCAGTGAAGTATTTTTGAAGAATGATTCTCATGACAAAACCTAAGTAAAATGCCTCTTGGTAAAATGTTTGAGAACAACTCTTTATACTGTCCCCTGATAGTCCTGTCTCTTTAAGACGTCAGGCAGAATTTAAAGAGCTAAAGTACTCCCACATATTGCATCATCCAAATGAGGCCAAACACATTTCTGTAATAAACTGCACACAGCTGCTCCTTCATTTTCTTCATCTTATAAGTGACTACTCTTCCACACTGCAATGGGTAATTTCCTAGTGTAGGCAAAGCATCGTTCTGAGGCCAGGTTGAAAAATGATGGTTTGTGTTCAATTTACCTGTAGTAAATTGCTTCATATTTTCTGTGAAGTACTCTTATGCAGTGACGTTATTAATTCTATCACAAACTAAGTTTGCTTCTGTTGTTGAAGCCATCGGTATTTTAATGGTTTTAAAATCAAGCCTCTTATTTAGTGGAAGGAGAATAAGGGAAGATCAAAGTACCAGTGCCTTACTTTTTCACCTAGAGCTGAAAGCTGCCACAAACCCAATGCATTTTGCCTAGCAGATTCTGACGGTGGAGCCATAGTCACATTGCTCATTATTTAGCTGTGCAGGCGCATGTATTATACACTGTTCTGCAGAAGGAAATAAGAGATGTTCCTTTACACAACATTTTATTAACAAGTTTTTTAATGACACACACAGACTGAACTTTGGCTAAGGAAAGAACAAATTTAACAGTAGTGTTTGAGTAGGGTTTTTTTTCTTACGCTTTGCCTTACTGGAGGACCTTTACATGCATGATTTTTTTTAGGCTATATACTAAGGAAGTGTTTGAAGAACTGTAATTATCATTATCAGCTGTGTATGGGCATACTTAAGAGGCTAGTCCAGTATCACAACAAGTGGAATATGTTAAATTAGGAATAGGCACACAAGTTATTCTTTTTGAGACGCAAAATAGGACCTCCTTCACTGTTGGTTGTGTCATCATGTACTGTGATGATCTAGTTTATCTGAGACTTAATTTCAGTGAAAATCAGATATACCACAGACTGCTGGATCTTCAAGCCATTTAATATTAGAATATAAGATTTCCTCCATAAATGAGCATCCTACATACACAGAAAAATCTGTTTCTACACACATATATATGTGCATATAATCAGTGTGTATGTGAATGTGTCTTCACTGACATTGCTTCTAGCCATTTGGCTTAGTGAGATTGCAGAGCTCCTCAAATACCTCAACACAACATCAAAATAGACATGATTGATGATACCTGTTTCATTACATAAATCTTCTTTCCCTTCGATTTGTACTTAGAGATTAGTGAAATTTAAAAGTGTTGACAATTAGACTGTCAACACTCTGTACCATGTGCTGCACGTCATGAGACTACCCAAGCAATTAAAACTTCCTAATTATTATGAGGGGAAAAAAATAGTTAAAAAGATAGATATGCCACCATGAGAAAAAGAAGTCCCTCAGTCACTGAACTTTATTACATCTAAACCACTCTGACTTCTATCTTCAACTTTCCATTCCTTGAAGACCTCTGTACTAGGAAAAAAGTCCTTCTGTGCTGGGGGAGGGGGTCAGGTGAGAAAGGGAGAGATATGGTGCAGAGTTCCTTCTGGATCTCAATAAGAAGAGCTGGACAACAAAGGGCTTAATAAAATAGCTATTTTAAGAGGACATAACAAGAAAAGCAATACAGATAATGAGTAAATCTTACATATTTTCAAATGCTGGGAATCCCTCTTTTTTGCAGCATCAGATTGACCTGAGACAGATTCTCCCATGACACACTGCACAGATCACATTCATGGAGAGGTTCCTTCCTTCCATTCCATGGTGCCCTTTACTTTGTGTACAATCAGAACCAAATATCTTCTCCTGACAGGCTGGAACATTCTCTCTGTCATAACGTCTACCAGTGCACAGCAGGTTCCTGTGTAGTAGCTACTCACACAGGACTATTCTAACATACAGGCCTCTCGAGCTTAATGTACAAAGCCCAAAATAGCAGACAATGCTTGCTCAAGAACACTACCTCCATGAATACAACGTCTTCTGCAAGGCTGCAAATACACAGCCCTAATTCTTTCTGGGCTTACTGCATACTTATAGACACAGGTGCCAAGAAAATCTTAATTACCTATAATCTAAATGATGCTAGCATATTCCTCATCAAGTTCTAAATATACAAGTTACAAAAATGACAGATTACGCACTGATATATTTTGGAGCCCAGCGTTGCCTGTCTACATGAAGCTGAATGGTGTTAAGAAAGAAAAAAAACCCCGGTCAATCTTTCATTGACCACAGTTTCCTAAGTTAAGTGATAGTCTCCATTATAACTGCATAGTTATGGAGTGCACACCTGGATTTATAAATGTGGATAAATATATTCATGCAGAGATTGGGAAAAATGAATACTGCGTATTAAGTAGTCAATTATTCTGTGACTGGGCACACTCAAAAGCTGCCACTGGAGGAAGGCAGGAGGTATATTATATTCTCTTGAAGTACTTATTAAACTTAAATATGATTTTTCAAAAGAAAAAATCCTGGGAAATCTATCAAGGTGAAAAAAACATTAAAAATCATTCAGTAACCAATACTAAGGAATCATAGCTAAGGACTTCCAGTATACCTTCTATTACTTTCAAAACACACTGCATGTACCAAAAAAGTCATTCATTCTTGCTACTGTTTGCATATCACTGTCTCAATTATGTTTGAATAGCTTCTATAATGTATTCTAGCTTATGGTAGTATTTTGTTTGGCTTGAGAATATAAGCAAAAATGTCCTTACAACATTACTACTTACCAATTCTATTGCTGTTCAAAACTATTTTGAGAAAGTAAAAGTTTGTGGATTTAAGTGACAGACATTTTGCATTACTACAACTTGATCTATCTGCTCTCTGTATTGAAACACCAAATAACTGTAAGATGCATAGATTATGAAAAAGTAGATGAACTAACCATGATGCAATGAATGCTCGACAAAATTTTCAGTAGCAATTCTGTTTGGGGCCTTTCTCCATTTTTGTTACATATCTATTTTTGCAAATTTGTTTACCAAGAATTTCTCCCATGAAATAAGACTTAGATGCAGTGAACTGATATTGTATAAACATAGAGTAATACTTTTATGAGCCTATTATCAAGTCATAAATTAAAAATAGGTGGTAGGATCCTTTGATCTTTCAGCATTGTCCATCATATTGGTTTGATAAGCAAATGAAAAAGAGTAACTTAATTGAATTGAAATGAAAATCATTTCAATGCCATCAGAGTGTGAACAGGAGAAAAGTTTGATTGTTATACTTGAGAGTGTTTTTTACTGAGTTTGTAATGTTCTATTAATTTTTTATAGGTATAGTTAATTGCCTGTCCAAGCAAATTACTTTCTCAGAGACATAAATCAAGGCATTGCAGTGATTTCTGTATTGAGAATATGTGTGTCTCTTTAATATAGGTATATTGGGTACAGAATTAAGATAGGAAGCACAAAATACATTCCTAGGAACAATGACAAAACCTTCATTGATTCTGCTGGGGCTAACCAATTTCGCTGTTTTCTGAAGAGATCAATTCTTTAGATTTCTTGTCAAAATATTGTCAAGGCAGAGAACAAGCTAGAGAGTGTGTGTATTCAGAAAGGCAGTCTCCTATGAACAACTTTTTTGCGTTAAGCATAAACAATTTATCTATTTAAGATATGGTGTTTAGCTTGTTAAGGAGACAAACTCAGTCTCAGATAGCTTTAATCATTGACACGATTTTCAGAACACTGACAATAAAAAGGCAAAATATGTAGTCTTAATTTCAGCCTTCTTTTCCAAAAGCCTAATCTCCATACTTTGTAGTCTAAACCGTTCGAAGTGCAAAATCCATTGAAGACTCTTAAATAAAAGATAATGCCAGTGGCTTAAGAAATCCCTGAACTGCTAACCACTGGAGAGTGAGTTTTCTGAGGAAATGCTAAATATGCTTATTCTCTTTTTATAGTTTTGCCTAGGCTTTCCTTGATTATTTGGGAAATAATTATCAAAACATTGCGGAGCTATGGATTGATGCAGTTATTCATTTTGTTGAAAGTATATTTTAAATTGAAGGTCATATAAAGGAGGAAAAAAATTCCACTCAACAAAAGAGAAATACTATATTTCACTTGTGAAGGTTTGAATGACATGATGTCACTTTTGTACTAGCTGATTACAGACAGTGACTATGTTCTGTTCCTCAGAGCAGATGACAGACAGAAGCTATACCAAGTCATTGAATAGTCATCGCACACGGCATCACAGCCATCCTAGTATGAGGGCCTATAGTTTCAGATATCTGACATTAGTGATCTAGCAGAAGATGCTAGTATGATGAAATCAAACTGTTAGAAATTAAAATCATGATCAAATAATTATTCACATTAAACAATTGATCTTTTGCAATTGAATACACACAAGGGAAGTTCGTCGTGATTAAAATAGGGATCAGAAACTGAGCTCTTGCTTACAAAGAATGTAAAACCCATCATGCTCCAGCAAGAGAAACTGTTGCTCTAATTGCTCTAAGAGAATGCATTTATTTCTCCATTATACATTTCCTGTTTTCACTAACTTATTTCATGACTTACCTACTATGACTTCTGTGCTGAGATGGAGGAGACGAGTCATAGAAGAGCAACTATGATAAAATTAAGGCTATTTCAAATTCATTGTATTAAAGTAACTTCTTTGATTAATTTCAACTTCTTTTTTGTAGGTGTCTAAGTCCTGAGAATGGTTCATTTTCCATGTGTTCTTTTTTTGTTTATTTTTTCTTCTTTGGCTGTTCATTGATGTCTCATTTGTTCTGCTTGTTGTGTTTCAGCATATATGCTCATTAGTGAAAGTAAAATCATCACCTGTTGTTTTCATAGCCTCTCTTGTTTCCTCTAGGCCTTTTTACAGTATTGTCTCTGTTGTAGAGCTTTTATTTTGATTATGTTCTCAAGATATAAACTCTCAGGTAAAAAAGGAATGGAAAATCAAATGCAATCCACATATCCTACTTCCCCAAATAAAAAAAAATACTTTACTGTTATTTGTTTATTAAAATAAAGTAAAAATAAAACCAAACAACACCCCTCCCCAAAAAAGAAAGTTGAGACTTGTTAAATCTTACCAAAGGAATTAGTAAATCAGTTTAGATACAACAGCTGAATGAATTAAGCATCCAGATACTTAACTATTTGCAGTAAGAAGCAGCTATCCCATTTCAATCTTTTTTCTTTCAGTCATGACATGTAGCCTTTTCAGCATTTTTATTGTTTTCAAAATCTTGTGATTATATGCAGCAAAATATCCCGTTACTCCCGAACTTCATGACACCATCAAACTCTATATGATCTCCAACAAATTTTGTTCAACAAAATATTTTGACTCCAGTTAAATAACTTCCAGATTATTTGAATAATTTAACACATTTGTAATGATTTAGTTGAACACTGCTTTGTCATAGTTTCAGGATTCAAATTTTATAGAGCCATGTTTCCATCATAGGTCCAGAAATTTACACCTACAAAATTTCTATTTTGATAGAAAGGAACTGGAAAATCCTACATGTAAATAATATGCTTGCAAGCATATTGCTGAAATGAAATAACAAACTTTACAAGCACACAAACCAGGATATCCTAGATTATTGCAAAATACAGGTTTCCCATTCTTTTGCTTAAGTGTAAATTGAAAAGTGCTGTATTTGCTTTCATATTTATGATACTGAAAATAGATTCTTTTTCAGACTTCTTACTTCCTACAAAATGTGTTTTTCACAATTCCTACAAAGCTGCAAACTGATAGTCATTCAAAAGCCTATGAGCCACAAAATCTGTCCAAGCAATAAGGAATATCACTTTAAATGAATTCAGTTATAATTGTATCATTATGCTCTCATGTGCAGCAGGAAGCAATACAGAAATGCTTGCTTGCTTGGAAAAAAGAGGACAAATTACTCACAAACATATAATTGCTTTCCCAGCAAAAGAACAGATACAAGCAACCATTAATTGCCTTTGCGTTGTAGGTGGTTCCTCTGTCTTCTGTTTGTAAATCAAAAGGGTTTTCAAACAAATCATTCTGTGGTTAGTAGTAGTTGCTAGTACACTATGAAACTGAGTGGGAACTGGTAGTGTTATATCAAACACAGAAATTTTGCTCTTTTGGTCTTAATAGGAGACACAACATTTAGAAACAGACTTTCATTCTTTTTCCTTTTCTAGTACCTATCCTGCATAACTTTGTTTATGAAGCTACTGCTATTTAATCCTCCGAAAGCAGGACTATTTAAGATTTAGGCATGACAACAACATTCAGTGCAATGAGACATTCACTAAGTTTGAGCAAGTCAATGGGTATACATAATAGAGAACTGAGCATGGCACATCTCTCAGCCTTGGTAATAACATAGAACAAACAAGAGCTAAGCAAATTAGCTCAGCTGTCACACAAGTCTGATGCAGCCAAACTTCTTCGCTTACCAGAACTTGCTTGTCCAGCAGCACTGATGAAGGGAACCAAATTCACTATCAGTATATTATCTCTGTCAGAAACACTGGAGATACTGATACATAAATATGCACATATAATCATCATACATGATACCTATATATCTACGTGTACTCATATGCATATGTATCCATACATACAGTATACATATGCTTACAAACACATTTTTATACGTGTTGTGGTTTAACTCCTTATGTGGCTAAGCACAACACTGCTGCTTGCTCACTCCACACCCCCTGCCACTGTTCCTTATATACCTCTTGGCATGTTTCTGTTAATTCAACTGCACTGGCATTTTAACACAATCACTTCAAACCAAATTAAGTTATGGACGATCATTTGCTTATTTTGCAAAGAAAGTGAATTCCAGAGACCACGGGAGGTATGTTTATTTATTATGCATGCTCTAGTTCTCTTTCTCACAAGGAGAAAGAACTGGAAGGGTAAAAGTGATAAAAATTGTCCATTCAGAAAAAGATACTTTAATAACTTTAAAAATAGACAAACAAACAAAAACTGCCTAAGCAGATCGAGCATTTGATATTGATGGTTATGTCCATATTGTTAGAAAGTTAGTGTTAGCAAGTGGCAATGGATTAACCACTAAAAAGAAGTAAGAATTGGAAAGAATCTTGTTTCAAGTCATATATCAGTATATAATCAACCTCTCAAGACAGCCCTAGGACTGAACTACGTACTAAGATGCCAACAAACATTAGCAAAGTCAATGAAAAACAGAAGTAACAGTTCTCTATATAAAAAAACCCATTAGTAATAAAATCAAAGATGATTAACATAGACATTGCTCAATCTTAATATGAGTAGTGTAATAAAATAAGTGTAACTTAATTAATACTTTCAATTAAAAAATAGTTCTCAAAATTTTCAAGTAAGAGTAAGTTTACATTAAAATTAAATGAGAACAAAATTGTCAATCTCTAATTTTCCCCTGGTGTTTAACTACCCCTTAAATTTTATTATTGGCCTCTAATTAGTTTCTATTTTCATAAATGGATAATATCTTTTGTTTTTTCTTATTCTTTATTGGATAAATTCTGAAAACTTAAAGGTAATTAAAATGACATGGATATTTGTGCTTTTGTTAGAGTGTATCTTTACATACTACTCAAGTAAGTACTAGAAGGATTATATAGCCCAAATTAAACCTCATTAAAACTTAGAAAATTTTTATTATTATTTAATATTAAAGAAATTAAGAAAATTATGAGTAAATTTTACAATTTTATAGGAACAATGAAGTGTATATCTTGTAGTTCAGTTTTTAAATCAAATTCTATCTAATCAACTGGAACTCTAGAAGTCTTTAAAGAGGTAACTTGCCTGACTGGCAAAACTGTTTTTCTTCCTGTTCCTAATCTGGAAATCTGGGCATAACCAGATGTATTCCTGGAATTTTGTTAAAGTTAGCTTGCTTAGACACTTTTTAGTATAAAAAGTTACAGTATTTGAGCTACAGTATTTTCATTATTGGAAGAGTACTAGCATTTTCTTTATGTAATGAAAAAAATGCCATTCTTTCTAGTGAAGAACACTACTTCGTTACACTTTCTTAATAGTTATATTTTTCCAACTGTTTATAAATATTTTCTACATTCTATTCATGTCTGGGATATTCTGTTCATATGTGGGGAATGGGATATGCCAGGTAATTAATTATATGTTCATCAGACTGATATTACCTCAGGGTCGGGGAAAAAAAAAAGGTAATTGACATGAGTGTTGATTATTTTATACGCATAAAGGGATATAAATAATTCAAAAATTGACCTAAAGCCAAAAACTAGATATGTACTTTCTTAATTATAACTTGTGTTTTACATAGATTTTGCAAGATAGTGATGTCAACAATGTTTTGATCAAGATCCTGTGAAAATGCTAAGTCAATGTGAGGCCACAAAGCTCTTAATACTTAAGAAAGGTGCTCTGCTGGAGGGTATAAGAAAATAAACGCAAGAGGAAAATCCATTAAATATATACTTTTTTATTTGAGATGTTATGGTACCCAGAATCCCTTGCAAGAATCTTCTTGTGACGTAAACAGCCATGTTACAATACACAGATAGAAAAAACCTAACTTTGTTAAGTTGTACCTCAATGAAGACATTTGTGCCCATTGCCCCTTGTCCTGTCCTGGGCACCACTGAGAAGAGTCTGACCCCGTCCTCTTGACATCCACCCTTTAGATATTTGTAAGCATTGATCAGATCTCCTCTCAGC